>JAHQIW010005000.1:0-15700 GCA_019055375.1 Parelaphostrongylus tenuis
AGTGCATTCCATGGCAATAATATGCTAGCTGATAACCTTTTAAAGATCACCGTTGATAGCATGCGGTGTCGCAGCATGCTTGAGCGGCACTCGCGGACGAGGCATGTGCATCTGTGTGCGAGAATGCTGTGCTTCCTGAGTCTTCGCTGCCACGAGTACTTCGAAATTTTCTCCACACGTTTATTGGCCTTCTTCTGGAAGAAAGATTTTTTGAGAATAACTACTGCATTTCAAAGATTGGTAAACTCATAATACAATAAAAAACACTTTTCAGGAGGGCAGGAACTTTGATTACATTTAAGAGTTAATTCAAAACGTCGTCATCTAAATCATCATTAGAGATTACAACGGGAACAGAGACGGAAAACTCTTGCATAGATGTTGATTCTTCAGTTCAACTGTGTTAAAAAAAAGAGTTGTAACCCAAGGAAAGTGAGTATTCTCGAACCGATTTCCGACTTTAATGTTGACCCTATTGTGACACCCACGCTTGTAACATCGCCAAAAAATTTCTGAACAAAATTGAAAATTCATTCGATGTCTATTCTCGCACAGACGTTTTAAATTGTAAAGCGTCGTACTTTTGTAAGAGTACGACGGTTTTTTTTTCGTTGGCGAAGCAATGATGCTCATGAATGACTTGCTCAATGTGGTGAATGTTGCGATAGCTCGTTGGCCTGGTGCCTATGTTACGAAATTCCTTTCACAGACGGTCACTGCGTGGTGGCCTAGTACTATTGTTGCAATGCGGGGCACCTAATTTTCTCTTGGCTGCTATTGCTCGCTGAAAAGTCGTTTCAAAGAGCCATAACTGGAATCGGCAAAGTCAGACTATGAAGTGGCTACTAGAAGTCTAAAGTAGATGCTCTGTCCAGCGAAAGATGCGCCAAAAACGCTGCAAGTGTCAAACATAATCTTATTTTGGCTATTGCAGCCCATTGAGAGGCATTCCTCAAGCCCAAGTGTATCATTAGAATTGTCTAGATTTGAGCTATCGACTACGTTTTAGAGTCACTTGAATAAGTTACGACAGTTCCTTGCTATCAAAGCGTGTGGATAACAGCAATAATTCGGATGTGCGAACCCAACCGTGTTTTCAGCTTTACAGAGCTGTAAAAAGTTCTCTAAGTAACCGAATACACCGCTAAAATTGGTAAGATCTGCTGTATCTAATACTTAAAATCCGATTAAAAAAAATAAATTTCTGTCTGGAGAAAAATGCTTGAGTGTGAAACAAAATCTGATTTTGACTGTTGCAGCGTTAAAAATAAGCCATTCAAAAAATAATACATACCCTTTCAAATTCATAATTTCACGATGAAAATGCTCCCTCAAAACCTGGGTTCGTCTCCTCGCATCTACCATGCCGTGTGGCGTCCCCAGACACTCCGCCTTTCTCACGGGGCGCTGCGCCGCCACCACAGTAGCTGAGGAGATTTGAATTCGCGCTGTGTGGAACAAAACGTCTCGCATGGTCCTCAGTGGGATAAGCAGTTCAGTCTTCCTTTTCAAAATCCCACCAGAGAGTAAACGAATTTAAGGTATCATCGTTGTCTAATGCCAGCTAGTAGGAAAGTGGCCATTATTTTCCCGACTGCTAAAAGCCAACTACTTTCTATTCAAGCTCACAGGATCTTCCATCACTCCGGGGTCACAAATGAAAGCCAAGCCTATCATAGAAGATAGCAACACACAATCTACTGAGAGGTTATCACAAGTCAATGCAAAGTTCACGTTTTTATTATACGAATTAGAATGCATATTGCATCCCTCAACGATTATGCAGGCCAAACTATGCATGTTTCAAAGAGGAAATTGTTACTTGACAAAATGAAGACAGCTTGTAGAGTCAATCCTGAGGGAGCAGTGGCGGATCAATGAATTATTTCAAGAGTTGCCAAAGAATGTTTGTGAAAACAGTGTTTTGATGAAAAATTACAGGTTACTGATCAAATTAAAGCCTGAGTGGAATATAATTTCTATGCTAAAAAATAAAGTTTTGTTGTTAGATTCCATGTGATAAAAGCCTAGAACTTTATACTCCAAGGAAAAGACGTCTCGAAAATCAGAATGCCGCCACCTTCGACGTCACCCAAAGAGAGGCGCACCTACTGAAAACCACTATTCCGAGTAAATGAACGCCTGAAAATGCCATTAGACAGTTCAGAGAACTCGGATATCCCTGTATAGACACTGTGTGGTAACGCGTCGTTCACTTGCTAAAATATCATATTGCACTGTATTCGAAGGTTTTCATTGAAAAATGCCTGCTATTCTCTACTGGATCACGGACTAGCTAGTTAAGTATATAAATTTTATATACATCACTTGGTCGGCGTGGTGCTTAGCTAAATCTGGTCAAAAGTCTTCATAGAGAAATGAGAGATTTGCGTGCCTGGTGTTTTTTTTTTTGTTATTGCCTGAAAAGAATTGTTCTTGATCAATAGACTGAAATCAGAAAAGAGTTTGCATTTAAATCAAAATGTGGAACAAAATTATTCTTGAGTTACTTGAAATAAATTTTGTAATTTAGGGTTTTTCTTTAAGTTGTAGAAATGGGAAAGAAAAGCTATCCTCTATTTCACTCTGCGTCTTTACAAAAATTGAAATCCTGCATTGACCTAATAACTTTTTTTAGTTTCAGCCTAAAAGCACTTCAACATTGTCTTGAAGTTGATAACTTAATAGAACTAGCCAAGTTTGGCCTTTGGCGTTGCTCCGCACCACTTTTGATTGCCTAAGGTATTTCGTGTTGAATCTCTTGGGCACGACAAGTACACGCACACAGCCCCTCCCTACCACGAGCGGCGAGCAGTTCGTAGGGTTCCATGTGGTTAGTGATGCTGCGCGCAGTGAGACGGACTGGCGCGTGCCCCTGTCGTACTCAAAGGACGAAGTCACGGTAGAGAACCTTTTGACTTGATTCATATTCACTTGATAGAACATTTATATGAAACCTCTACCAATTAATAGGTAACGACCCACTTGGATAGCTAAAAAATTTCGTCGTAGTGCAACGTTTCAGCACGCGCCCCTGATAGGGTAAAATATGGATTCGGATCCCACCTGACGCAAACTACTCTTTATCATTGGGTATATAACAATTTTCCATCGGCAAAAAAACACATTAATTCTATTTTTTGGCGGCGCTTACCTTGATGACATGGTGATACCTAGCTGCAAAGTGCTGAAGGTTGATAAATTTAGCAGTTTTTTTATCCTTTTCTCTTGAGCATAGAATGTTTTTCACAGGAATTTCTATGATTTACTTGCTTTGAGTGTTTTGAGTAGGTGGCAATATTATATCCGACGTGGATAGCTAGCTCTATCAAAGACGTAAGTTAATATGAGCCATGTGGAAAACAATTACAGATAATTTTATTTCGTCAATGTATGATTGAGGAAGTATCTCACTGATGTCAATAAAGAGTGTTTTTTCCTTCCAACTTTACTTCCTATTGCACATAATTTGCTTATTTAATACTACCTTATTTCATTAATAACGAAGGGAAAGACATTAATAAACGTAGTGAATCGAATCACGCTGCACTGCAAGAACTGCACCAAGCATTTCTCTTACAGGAGCTAGCTACTATTTCTGCGATATCCCATGTAACCTATGCTAATCATGCTTATTACTAGCCGGATTTGTTTTACTTCATGACTATTTTTGGTTGACTATGGGCCATTTTGTAACATATCTTGTACCTTAGAACCAGAAGCTGAGATGGAAGATAGCTTAGCTAGTCGCAGTACTGCAAACCCTCTAGACAATCATATTCGTCAACCCACCTCAGTTTACCCTATTAAAACCGATTTTGAAGTCTTGTATGTTTGATATAGGAAATGTAGTGATGTGTATGAGCGTGAATAAGCGTAAGTGTTGCGACCGGATATTATCTGCAGAAAAGATGCAAATCTAAAAAGGCGAATTGTTGCAGCGCTGACTTCAAATTGTTGACTAGATAAATATGTGAATCCAATGGTGACGAATTTTACCATGTGTTGGCCAAAACAAAAGTTATTGATGCTGACTTTAATTACCTCAAAGGTATGCTCATTTTCGGCAATTCGATGCATCTCAATGGAACAAGGTGAAAGGCAGTTTCAGGCTAAAGGACCAGAAATAGTTAACCTTATTTTGACTAGTACATTGCCTCCTCGACTTCTTGCAAAATGTTATATTTGTGCTTAGGAATGCACTTATGAGAGTCACAAGTTTTTGCACACTATCTGAGCTTTTGTATTGCCTTATTAGTTCTGGGAAGCCCTAAAAATCTTCGTGTAATATTTGCTAGTAGTATCCAATCGCTGTATCTTCTAAGCTACTGTAGCCTCTCGCAGAAAATTCGGAGGCAAATACTGTTGGTTTTCCTTAAAACACCATCGGATTATTCAGTCAAATGCAGTTTCACTTTGTCATTGCTTTTTACATTCTTGTTGATTTTAATGCTCCATGAGGAACTTGCAGTTTTTAATGCACGTATTTTGAACATTTTACTTCGTCCATTTCAAAGAACAATCTCTTCTTCTCAGTAAAGCCAAGTCGCTTAAGGAGGTGCAGCACATCATCCCTTCAACACTATTTCATATTTTGTTTGGCTCTAACACACTTTTACTCTAACTTTTTATCAGTTAAAGACTAATGTGCTCTTCAGATGGCAAATCTGACAGCGGCTTCAGTATATATTCACTATGAAAACGCAGCTGCTTCGGCAGTAATAGCCACAGTGAGTTGTGAGGTGCTCTTTAATGGCTCATGAAAGTAATAGTCGCTCTAAAAAGCCCCACTTTGTGCATATTTCTTATCCTAAGAGATATTCATTACTTCCTGAAATTTCGAGCAGAATTCTTTGATTAGATGCGGTATGAGTCGTATTTTTATGTATGCATTCGAGTTTTCTGTTAGACGGCGACAAATGAATACTCGACTCCATTTGCGGTGCAAGAATTTTGTATGAGAGTGTTAGCAAACATTTAAAGCCTTAAATCTCCAGCTAGAGCCATTTGTGGCCATTTTCCAAAAACACCCGTTCGTAACATACTAAAATCCAAAATAAAAATATGCTTTACACTTGCCGCGCATCTTCAATTTTATCAAGGGCATAATTTGCTGAAAGCACGAAAACTATGTGAGCGAGTAAAGAAGATTTTGTAGCATCTGAGTCAATCATTTCATCAGAACTTTCTTTTGAAGCGTGGTATAAATTCATATTTGAACAACTGTTGCATCTCGCATGTCTAACACTTTATGCCATCGATCGATCTTTACGCACCAGCTCGTAAATTACAAGATAAACAGGCTCTCCAAGCATGTGAAACTCAATCTTGTTTTCCCTGTTACATTGTCGTGAAATGGCTTTTCCAGTAAATCAGCACAGCGTTTGAACCATCAAAAACTACGCTATCAAATGGCTACTAATAGTCTGGAGAAAGAGCTCTGTTCAGCGTGGGTTGAAAGCATAAATCGTTTCTCCCACAGCGCTAACAAAACAGCTTTTGTAAAAAGCAAACATATGTTTGAATCCTTCGAGACCTGTGCTATCGAAAGAGTACTGGCAGTCTAAGATAGGAGCTTTGTCCAGCGAAGTAAGAAAAAACGGATGGTAGTGTAAAACATGATTTTATTTTGGATTTACAACGGCCAAGTACGGCTCTAATCAGAGATCTAGGCTTTCGGATGTTTACTAAGACTCCTATAAAAAGTTTTGTTCAGTGAATGAGGTCGATCAATTATTTGCCACCGTCTAACAGAAAAGTACCACATCCGTATTAACTAAAGATTCACGACGAAAATAAAAATTGCTTTGTTCACATAAAAAAGGGCCCACTGTAAGGACTTTTATTAGGTTACGTAAAAATTAGCAAGAAATTTGCAATTCTGTTTTCTTTCATTTGTTTTAGAAATAATTTTCTTGTATTGCAAAACATCATTGTGCGCTTCTCTTGCGCAGAATGAAGTACAAGTAGATAGGAGTCCAGGCCAATTTTTATCCTTACAAAATCAACTTCTCAAGATGGAAACTGAAAGCAGGCCTAGGACGTTTGTAAAATCTTTATTCGATCTATTACTTTTTAATCGTTAGTGGAATGAAAAGCGTCATACAAGATGGGGTGCCGTGGAGTGTTATCAAGTCATTCCACTGCGATTGGAGTTCTGTGCGGAAGGACAATACTGGCTAAAGCTACTTCATTCTTGCAGTGTCCTGCTCTACTCGAGCGATGTGGGCCCTCCAGCTTCCCGTATATTCCACAAAAGAATTCGCTGTTGCGAAACCTTTGGCAAATGGTTACCGTACGTAATGAAAGATACTACTTTGGGATATCGTGGCGTTACACTAGCGCCATCAACTCTGCTATGTTTGAACAGGCTGATCTGTGATACTCTACACTATCCATATAAAGGCGAAAACTCTTGTTCGTCGACATGAGCTTAATCAAGCTTCTCGGCAACTAGCTATACGAGAAATTCTTCTGAATTGATGCCAATATCTAAACCGCGCTCAGCGATTTGAGTCTATTTGGAATTCAAACGTTCAAGTGAACGACATTAAAAGATTTGTTTCGCGTTAGAAACTATGTACAAATTCTAGTGGCTGTCACTTTACTGAATTTATTCCAGACAGGTTTTCTGCTATTTTTAAGACACACTTTGGAATTTCTCGGTATTTATCCAGTAATATAGATCACGGTGTTGCATTGTTTCCCCATAATTTTGACCAATGAAATAGGTTCTGAAGTCGGATTTTTAAAAAGTAAGATAGAAATTTGTAGATTTCAGTTAGGAATGCTTGGTTTGTTATCAAACAGCACTGCAATACTTGCCATTCGGTGCAATCCGACGTTGCGGAGCTTGTTTGGTTTATTGTGCTTCTCTCGCTGCATCGCCAATTTCGGGCTGAACTTCTTGCCGTTTTCTGGGTCGCACCGAATACGATGTTGTAAGTGTTTACAGTTTTGGCTCAGATTTTCTCAAGGGTACATTAGCTACAAACTACTGTTTGAAACCAAACAAAAGAGGTTAGACACAATGACCCACGAAGAGGTTGAACTCAAAGGGTTTACACTTTCAATAAAGGGATGATTGGACATCCAGCTACAGGTCCACCAGTATCAGCTAAACTACAGTTCTTATTTTTGCTAAGGTAGCACCCATCGCTTGGATAAATTAAAAAATCCTTATAATGCTTTGGCAGTCATTTAGTGTTTTTTTATCAATTGTGGTTAGATTTTGAATGTAACTTTGCTTCAATTCAGTTTCAACAGAAATCCTAAATTCTCCAATGAACTTCCTGGTGTAAAGCCAATTTCTATAGCAATATGTACTAAATCATATTACACGGTAGCATATCACTGCCAACAGTCATTTGAGAATCCTGCGAACATAAGCATTACATCATTGCCCAAAACTGTAATGAAACAGTAGACAATTATTACAAAATTCTTCGTTCTTCTGTAATAGCTCAGAAGTTCGACTCTCACTAAACTTCAGCATGAAAAAAAATGCAAAATTTCTTACAAACTGTCCTTTTCTTCAATTAAAACCTAATACTAATCGAGTAATCAGATATAGGACGATAGCCTCTGACGAAGGCTGGGTTGCCGAAACGTTAGCCATCAAATTTTGAGGAAGAGGAAGTAACAACTTTGTGAAACTTTTACTTAAAGAAAAGGACATCTTTCTTTTCTTATTCTGTGAAGTTATTTTGATAAGTTTCAAAAGAATAATTCTCTGCGCTATGTAAAGCACAGGGAATAAAACGAGTATAAGTTAGTTGGCATGCAAATTGTGACCCCACGTGTAATTTGATGTCAACATATGTCATCGCAAATGTGTTAGGTGGTGGAAATGCCGTGTTTACACTCCCACTGCTAGCAGCAATCTGAGCACTATTTGTTAACTCTGTTTCAAAGCCGTTGAACCAAATGCTAACACCATTTCTGATGCCACGTAGCCTCATTGACATCTTTCAAGTGTTGCTGAAATTTAGAAACAAATTTGCGGTTTTGCTGTAAGAAAGTGTTCTCGAAGGAAAATTTAGTGGGCAGTAACTTTATAGTAGATCATTGATGACTGTTTAAAAGCTCAAATCTCGGAAGATGCAAGTACTTATTTATTGAGATGGCTTTTTTAGAGCGCCAAACAACGAGAATAAAATAGTGTTTGAGGCACGTCGCGCATTATTACGAGTTATCGCAAAACAGAGCTTTCCCTTTCGTCTGCTGAAAGCCTTCGATAGCGTAAATCTCAGGGATTACAAAAATGTGATTTTTTTTGGAAAGACCTTTAACAACGCTGTGGCGGAGAAAATAAAATTGTGCTCCACACACCGTCGCACGCTATCGCGCTCATTATCGTCATTTGTTTGAGAGTTTTCCTCCGTTTCGTAGAAACTTCCAGGCTTCTACGCACTGAAATTGTAGAGAAAACGTGCTCTATCGTATTGCGGACCTATACCTTTCACTTCCATTTTATATTGCCAAAAAAACCCGCTAATGATATTAATCCTAAGCAGCCCAAACTTATGCACAAAAAACAATGTTTGAAGAGCTCTTTTGAAATGGAGAAAACGTCATAGGTTCTATACCAAAAATTGTGCACGACAAGCGCATTACGTTGCGCAATCGACTAACAGCCCTGTGCTGTCGATCGATCTCCCACACAACCTAACGACAAGCAACGCGCTGCTTGTTGAAAGGTCACTATTATTTTTCCCGGTACAACAATAAAATGGTCTCTTCAAAGAGCAAACACAAAGTACTGAAATCGACCGAAATCTATGATATCTGATGATCACTATTAATCTAAAGGAGCGAGAAACACGCGCGATAACGCATAACACATGTGAATTTTAATATTATTTTTACTGCTACAGCGCTGTAAGAAAGCCTTTTTAGAAAACAAATGTATTTTCAAATTTCTCGAGATTTAGGCTATGGAATCGATAAAAGTTCAGTGAAAAGTTCGAACAGAAATGATGGAAACGCCTCTATTTACAAAAAAATATCAAAATAAATGACCCTTGTAAGACTCTAAGAACTTAATGTTGTATTAAATCATTAAACCATAATGATCTTCCTGCTTGGATTTATATATGCCACCATCTTACTGCTTACGAACTCAACACAGCCGAGAGTTGGCAATATTATCTGGATGGAGCCATCTTTTGGGCATATTTGCATCGTTGAATATATGGTTTTCAAACATTCGAAAAACGCCTGGCATAGTACATGAAAAAAGAGAAGGAAATGCGTAATGAGCTTCCAATGATAAATAATTATACGGAGATTTGAAATACTATAATAAAAAATCTCATCACTTTCAGCGAGACCGGCTTATCCACTGAGCTCATAGGCAGGGTGTTCGGTATGGCGAACATCGTGCTCTGGAATGTGTGCATCTACTCTCACCTCGCTATTTCATTGAATAGAGTCATCGCCGTCAAATTTGCTCTACAAGTTGCCAGCCTATTCACCGTAAGAAACATTTCTGTGGTATTTATAACCTGTTGCGTAATGGGTTTCCTCCAAACCAGTACCGTATTTTTGGAGTGAGTTTTATCATTTATAGTAATGAAATGGGTAATGTTTGAAAACATGAAAATCTGCAGCAACTGCAATGGCAAATATGCATATGAAGCCTCGCTGACAGAATTTTCTTTTAGGTAGAAAATTTAACATAAAGCACGTCCGTTATTCAGTTTAAAGCGATGATTGCGACTTTGATTTCACAAAGCATTCACGATTACTTACTTCGACTATGTTCTCGAAGTTCAGCCAACACCAAATGGTTTTTTAAGCTCAGAAAAAAGTTTGATAAGATTTGTCCAAACCAGAGGGACGAAGAGCTAGGTCAGGACTTCAGCCATACAGAAATCATGTGTAAATTAAAAGTATCTTAAGAAAACTGCATTAAACACTCTTCCTGACAAATATGTTTTCGAAGCCATTCATGTGGTTTGCTATGGGCACTTCTACAGCCCAATACACCTGTTTAAGCCTTGGCAGCTTCGTCAACTGAACAGTATCTTACGCTTTAGCCAACCTCTCGAAGGAAATTCGAGCTCTTTGCAAAGAGGGCTTGCAGACGTACTATTTGCACGTGCCACTAAGTGAAAATATCACTGAATATGCAGCTTTGTAAACTCGATTGTTCTTGGCTGGGATCGTCAAATATACTTCACCTTTCCTTTCAAGTGTTCAAGTGTTTTCTTGAGACTACACTCAAATTCCAATATGTCTGATAATTTTTTTAACTTATTTCTGAACTATGTCTTTTTTCTCTTCCTTTTATGCAAAAAAGTCCCTTATTCTCACATCCAATAGCCTAGTATTTTCAACAAAGATTAATTTGATTGAATGCAACTAACTTCTCTGATACTTAGACAAACTACGTTATAACTATCATAATTGATCCTCTGGGCATTAGAATGTGTGATTTGAATTTAAGCACCATGCAGTATAAATTTTAAGTTATTTTCAGAGCAGTTCTTTCGTTGTATGTTGGTTTTCTTTCAGCTTGGAATTGCTCCGTCTTCTTTGATACGGTGAAGTGGATTTAGACGTTTTCCGATGCAACATGCACTTATTCCGTTTCCATCTTGATCAACTTTTGTACCACTCTAGCCATTGTTATCTTGATTATTGCACTAGATTGTGTCATAGTGATCTGCTTGAAAATCAAATGCAAGATTAGTGATAAGTTATTAACGCGTATTATAAAGATTACCACGTATTATACTTCAAAGGTTCAGATGAACTAATGAGATTTTGTTCACATTGCTATTTATGTAAAGGTGATTATGAAGCAGTCAACTCTGGGATCGTCGTCTAGCAGAGTGCAGAACTTCTGTTTCTGCACATTACATCAAAAATGTCAGCGGTCTCCTTAAATCATAAACTTTACCAGCATATCACGACCATTTGAACAGTGCTGAAATCGCGAAAGTTTCAAGATTCAAATCATTATTGCTAGTATTGCTGCTGCCATTCAATGCACTTCTTCCTCATATTCTATGCATTCTAACACAAGAATCCACATGACAGACCACAGCAAGAAGGATATAGTTACTCAAAACAATTACTCTTCAACCTAATTAGCAGAAGCTTTTAGTCGCTTCGGTAGTAAGGTCGTTTCGGTACTATAACTTATCGCTTTAGTTTAATAAGAAGATGTTTTCAAAAGAGAGACTATCAGATCTCTTTAAACGCTTAAAACGTTTCTATCAGATTCTTTGAATAGGTGAGGTCTCAAAGAGTTGACTGAAAAGTACTGTTATAGAAAGGCTAGAGTTTATAATATGCAATAAATCATACCTCTCTTTTCGACCGCTTTTTATAGACCCGCTCAAAATGATATAATCTGATAAGAATATAACATCTTTTGGGCCATTAGGTCTAGTGCTGAGCTACAACTTATAGGCGCCTGTTTCGTCCTATAATTCCTTTATAAAGGATTATTTAACCTTAGAGATCGACTGAACCGAAGGAGGGTGCTACAGATGCCCAATAGGACGAAGCAGGCGCCTGTAAGTTGCAGCTTAGCGGTGGACCTAACGGTTCAAAATATGTTGTATCCTTATAAGAAATTTGCCTAATCGTTTTGCCTCTTTGCTTGAAGTGAAAGTTGGTTTTCTAATCCGAACACTCAGCAGGGAGTAGATTTTTAGGAATTATCGCGCTTCTGCAAATGACATGTTATATGAGATAAGCTTAATTCTTCGTGAAACTGAGTCATTTAAATACCGATAAAACAACGCTTTAGATAGCTTTCTTAGGCTATTCCTATAATTTGTATGAGTCACTTGATATTGCAGAGTATAGTGAAATAAGTTTGAGCAGACTTTTTTATAATTCCCAAGACCTTCTATTCATTGACCGCGGTAATGTTCAATGATTCCTTAAATTTCCTTCTAAAGTCAAACAAGTGATTCAATGAGACAATTTATTCTGGTAGCTAATGTTTCGCTGGATTTATCTTTTTCACAGCCTAGAAAGATGAAAATTCCCCACAACAGTCAACCGAACACCACCACTACTCAAACAAGGAATTCACCTAACCTAGATTTCAACCGCATCAGGAGCAAAACAGCTTTCTGACAAACTCACCGCTTTTCATGAGTCGCCCACTGAGGTGTTCAAGTGAAGATTAACCGTGCAGAGACCTCATGGACTGCGAATGCACCTTCCTCATCAAGATAACAATCTTATATGCGCGCCATATCTCATGTGAGTATGAGGTATTCACCCTAATCACTCTGTGGTTAATGTCTAATTACTGGCGTTTCTCTGGAACGCTTTCAAAATTTTACGCGTTTAGTTCTTATGTTTGCTTACGAAGATGGTGACAGATCTCTGGAATCTTTCTCGCTATGTGCCTGTGCCCAATATGAGCCTAGTGGGCATTTTTTCAAATTTCATGAAACTACAGTGTCTTTCTTCACGTAATGAAGCCTGAAATCAGTAATATTTATGCACTATCCTACTGAGGTAGTGGAAGTCATATAGGTACTACTTCAATACAACAGTAGATGCAGTTAAAGATAATGATTCGTGACAAATAAAATTTAGCTCAAAAATTTGGTTTTATAGAGATCTATGAATTTGCTATTTAAGGAAAAAAAAGTCTCAAAATTCTGGCTGTATGTACTTAGATTTCGCTCATCGGAAAAGAAAAGAAATGGAAGTTCGCTTTGTCAAACAAGTGAATCTTCAGATTAATTTCAAAGATTCCAAAAATTTTGAGAATTCTTGTCAGAACTTTTGAAACAAATTCTTCCAGTTGTTTCAGACAGTGTATCAAAACGCTTTATTTGTCTCACAACAAGTTATCTGTTTCGGTATTTGCCCTCTTCTTCGAAACAAATGGGCCGTGTTCTTTACTAACACTTTTCCATGGGTAATATTTCATGCGTTGGATGGGTAAGTAAAATATTATTCGTGTTTTCAGCATGTCTTATAGGCACATTTTGACAAGGATACTCACTAAAATATAGATGGATTCAACATCTTCCCTTCAAAAAAGAGTTCTAGGAAAATGTTAAATGATTATGCATAATTGTCAGAGATTTTCAAAATAGTTACATTTACAAACTTTAGCGAGTATTGTTCAGTTACATTCAGCACTCCAAATAAAAGTTTTGGCACCTTTCCGTTTAACCGTACTCACTCTTTTGCAGTGGTCATGCTCAGTGAAAAGCTTTTCCATAAGACTCTTAAGATTACTATGAAGTTTAAACCTTGATCTTTTAACCAGTTACCACGGGACCCCAGGGGAGCGACTGGCTCCACCTCCTCCAATCACGTTCTTCTCTTTGTTTTCACTATAATAAGCCTCGGAAATTTGATAATCTTTTTCCTGTAAAAGATGCGATGTCCATAGAGGAAGTGTTCACTTTATTTGCGCGCACGTGGCGCAGTGGCTAGAGGTGTTCTGCATTGCACATAAGATTGATAGTTTGATGACACGTTCATGGCTCACAGAGCCACCTATCCTCAGGCGTCGGTAATCTTTATCAGACTAGTATCAGAGTTGCCTGAGAAGACAAACAGCGCTGACTTAATACTAGCGTGAGGCCATCGCGAGTCATTGTAAAAGCTAGATATGCATTCAATCACCTCGAACGAAATTAGAATTGAAGACGCACAATGGCGCATCACCCAGAGATTGATGAGCGCCGAGTGCTTCATCCTTCTGTCCTTTATGCTCGAATCACTGACTCATCAAACACACCATATCTCATATAGTGATACCGTATTACAAGCTATCATTTATATAAGTTTTATCATCACCCTTTGTTCAGCAATCTGTAATCTATAGCAATAGTCCTTGAAACAATGTGCAAACTCATGACAACCAGTATTATATTTACATATAACATAGCATAAGAAAACTAAACAATAGTACAATTCAAATGGTTACGATAATACAATCAGTGCAATACAGATACAATGAATACTTATGAACTATCTGTTTCGTGATTACAAACAGCAGCTATGTAACGACTATGGGGCTACAGAGATGTGCGGAATCATAACATTCTGAGCAGAAGTGCGTTTTGCATCGAACACATCCAATATTTGTTTTCGTATCATGATTTTGAGCATGATAAGCTTTTTCAGCCGACATCTTTTATAGCACTTACATAGGCGACTGTCTTCCGCGTGAAGCCTTTTCGGGGACTCTGCAAGTCATCGTTGAAGGAGAATCGTCGCACAGATTACTGACATAAATTGCCTCTTTGAATCGTTGAATTCGATTCGTTCTTCGCTGGCGCAGTACATTCTACGAGCGCTCATCAGGAGTGCGTTATCTGCAAAATTGAAGAGGATGCGCCTTTGCCTAAAGAAGAGAAGGTACTTCTTATGTATACTCATATGTATATACTTATATGTTAGAGGCAGCAAATGAAAACCGATCTCATTCGCTAGACAGAAACTTTTCATAGGAGTGTTGGAAATTACTGGGAAGCTTACATCCTGAATTAAAGCCGTGAATGACCGATTTTTTGAAAAGGCGTTTTGTAACGCTACGAAATTCAAAATAAAATTATAGTTCACACCCTTCGTTGCCTCTATCCGACCTTTGATTTTTTGCCAACGTTATGTCTGAAATCGACGAAGTGCAAGACATTCATTCGCAGTTGCGCATCGACAATGAAGTCCTCCTTGAGGAATCCAAAGGAACGGTCGCCACAGCTAGTAGCCCTCAGAATAGCTATTTAGACGATGAAGCATCGTTCACATCAGCCAACACCGGCGCAGTGGGTGGTTGTTGGAGCAGCGCGCTAACGCCTAGTCCCGAATGCTTCAATTACAGTCGAGTTGGCATGCGGAGTAACGCATTCCACGACTGCCGAATCTAGTGGACTTTTCAAATCTTCATGAACGCTGTTTGAGATCCGCTTGTGGAGCAGACAAATGTTTTCGGCCACTAAAAAACCAAAGATTGGATTGACACGACGGAGGGTGTGAACCATAATTTCATTCTGAATTTCACAGCGTTACAAGAAGGCTTTTTAAAAAACCGGCTACTTACGGCCCTAGCCAGAATCTAAGCTTTCCAATGGTTCCAACAATTCTATGAAAAGCTTCTGTCCAGCGAATGAGATCGGTTTTCATTTGCCGCCGTCTTACATATAAGTACCTTCCCATCTTCAGGTACGTGCGCATCCTCTTCAATTTTGTCGATAGCATACTCCTGCTGAGCGCTCATAGAATGTACTATGCATAAAAAACGAATCGCATTCAAGGAATTCAAGAAGGCGATTCATGTCATTTATCTAAGAAACGAATCTCCTTCAACGATGTCTTGCAGAGTCCTCGAAAGAGTTTCACGCGCAGACCGTCGCCTATGTGAATGCTATAAAAGATGTTGGCTAAAAAAGGCTCCTTTTATGCTCAAAAACATACTAAGAAAACTAATATTGGATGTGTTCGATGTAAAACGCACTTTTACTCACAGTGTTATGACTCCGCACATCTCTGTTGCCCCCGCGATCTTACTTATGTTGCTGTTTGTAACCAAGAAAACATATTACATAAGTATTCATGTACCTGGCATTGATTGTTCCATCGCATTATTTGAATTGTACGATTGTTTTTGCTTTCACTGTGTTACGTTATGTTATAAATATAATATGTAGTCATGAGTTGCAGATTGTTGAAGAAAGGGTGATAGAAAAAATTACATGGATTTATC
>JAHQIW010005001.1:0-46098 GCA_019055375.1 Parelaphostrongylus tenuis
CATCACACAAGTAGAAATATTTCGAAGCGTCACTATTCACGGTGTGAATTACTTTCCGTGTGCAATTGAAATGCGGCTAATGTACACATACTAATGCTCTGCTTTCACCTTCGTTAGTCCAAAGTTAGTTTATTCCTGGTCTAATAAAGGTGCTTATAAGTAGTATAGAGTGTGAAAGCGTACTCCAAACATTGCTGATTGAAAGGCCTTCCTGTGGGGATGACTGAATTTGGTAGAGCGAACAAAGTGAAGTGTGTGATACAAGTAAAGTTGCTGAAAACAGTCGGCTCCATTCGATTCAATATTTCATTTTTTCATTGTTTGCGATATGTCGCACTTTTAACTTGTGTCTGGATAGCATGTAACTACAATAATGTTTTTTGCTTTTTCTGATATGACTATGACAACGAAAAAGCTTTCAATAGCCATCGCATACCATATGATGCATTTTTCACGCGTAATTTGAGCCACGCCAACTTGTAGAAAACATCAAAACGCATAAAGTTTGATTCCGTAAGTTTTCTACTCAGCGTAGGCGATGTTATTAACGGAATGTTCATTTATACACAGCCTTTTTCAATTTATCCATCTTTTTTATGTACAGATCCACTTGCCACCTATGCACGAATGGCGCATAGGGGAAAATGCTAGTGAAGCGGCGTGCAGAATTACTGCAGCTTTCTGTGGATGGCACGAGTGCGACTGATTCTCCAGACTGTTCTCTACAGCTTCGAACTTCGCATATCACTTTCTAGCCGCTCTTTTTACAGTCATATAATCGTCCTAAACTCTCTTAATCATTCGCACCGCTTCACTAACATTTTCCCCTACGGGCCATTCGTGCATGAGCAGAGTGCTAATTTGTTCCCACAACAGCTCCATTGTTAAGCAAGTACTGACAAGTTGTACACCAAAACGTTGACAAAAATATGCATATTTTTACAATACCAAATTCATACAATTTCAATCAGTTGAATTTTGAAAATTTGGTGTTTATTGCTCTAGTGTCAGAACTCATGGAACGACCTAATCTAATAGTTTTGTGGCCGGAGTCTGCAAAAGTCACATCGACATGCAATCCACTCAGTAAGATGCTTTCTAACCAAGGTAGACGGAACTCAGTACAAACGCCAGATTTCAAATTGAATATCTTGTTTCATATATATATAATATCTATATATATATATATATATTATATATATATTAACCGTTCAAACGGTTACGAAGATTAGCTCGTGTTCCAATAGTAATTTCGTTTGATTAGGTTCTCATAGGAGCGTAAACATCAAAAAACAATATGAAGTCACTGATGAGACTCCTGTGTCAATAATTTTATCAGGATTAACGCCAATAAGCCCCAAAATCTTGCCTTTTTCAAAGGAAAAAACCTCATTCTTGCGAAAAAAATATATTTTCAGTTGTTATTGAACATTTTCTCTTAGCTTCCCGATGCTTCTATATTTAGTCTATAGCTTGAAAAATTTCGATTTTGATAGGAAGCTTGTTGTGTGAAAAGATATCCATAGTAAAGAAAACGTTTTGCAATCGCCGTTCATTTCCTCCAATTCATAGCGAGTTTTTTGGGATCATGCAACTAGAAAACGAGTCCTATGAACTTCTTCGCTGAAAAAATTGAATTGTTATTGGGAGAACTTCTGTTAACGTATTTCTGAGATGAAGAATGCCGAACTGTCTCGAAAATCCTTGCTTTTTAAGAAAGCGCTGTCACATGTAATCAAATATTAAGGATTGCGCTCGTGAGTCTTTGGTTTTTTCTGGGAAAGATCTATTCCACTAGCATGATTGTAATCACCCGATAGCTGAATCAAGTGAGTTGAAACGGTGCATTTTTTCCCAAATGGCTCGCTTTTTTCCGCTGGAACAGTCAAAATAAAATTTTGTCTCACATTTCAGAATTTCTCTTCGCATAAAGTTTTTCTATTCAATAACGATTCGATAGTGCAAAGCTCAGCGATTTCAAAAGTATGCTTAATTTTGGAGAGGACTCCTTAGAGCGCTGTAACATCCTAGAGAAGATTGGACTACACAATCCAAAGGGTGGGATTTTGCGACATTGGCCCCAGGTCACCGTGCTTTCACCAACATGTCGACTAACTGTGAAACATTATCTTCTTTAACTGCTACAGAACAGTAAGAAGTTTTTTTTCTCAAAAACAAAACAACTATGGAAATAGTCGAGATATAAGCTTCCGGATAATTATTAGAATCTAGCGGGAAAGCTGTGTTCGGCGAGAAATGCTTGAGTGTGAAATTACTTTTATTTTTAGTGTTTTATCAAATTGAGAAAGCCATTTTGAAAATGAAGTATACATACCATCGAAGTGTTCGAGATTTCATCTATCGAAATTATTATAAGTCGCGAAAAAAAACCAGAAACGCGTTTTTCCAATGAAGTAAAAACAGGATTCGGGCATCAAAAGTGGTCCAAATTTGTGAAACCCAACCTTCATCTGACTGTTGCAACACTCTGACAAGTCCTTTACAAAAGCCAAGTACGCCATTTAAATTGCTGAAATTTGCCCTATCTAATTATTAGTGATTGCTTATGGAAAATGTTTGGTGCTACGAGAACGATATCGTCAGCAAAGCGGAGATGGTTTATGCCTGATAATCATTTTTTGAGCCACGCATGTCAGTGGTCTGTCAAAAAGGGCTGACTTATAGAGCCCGATACACGTGTATCGATCTTGTAATCTCGTCAGTCGGGCAGTTACCTTTTCTCGTCTTTTGCCAATCCTATGTGGGTGCTCCAGTCCCAACAATGAGAATTAGCGACGACGGGCGTTTTACACTCTATGTCCAATGAAGTTATCACCGCACACAGAGTGCCGTGCATTCGATTGCTCTGACTAACTCTTAGTGTGGGGACTGTAGTACTCACACAGGATTAGCAAAAGACGAGAAAGGATAACTGCCCGACTGATGAGGCCGCGAAGTCGAAACACGTGTATTGGCTCTATAAGTCAGCCCTTTTCAACAGACCACATGACATGCGTGGCTCAAAAATGACTATTTGGCACGTTGAAGTACATACCGTTGAACGATAGTGATGTCAAATATTAGAGAGATATAATGCTCTAATTTTTTTAGCTAGCACTCAAGTGAAACTACTTTACAGTCTTGATACTTAAGCGACTGTGATATGTAAAAAGTATTAGGTCGCGGAAAGTATCAGATTTTTCATAATTTTTAGAGGGTTTTAGGGAACTTTTTCCTCGAAGTTTATAGATAATTTTTGAAAGCAATAATAATCATTCTTCAAAAGACTACCATTATTCACGACTTTTTGCCAACGATCTGCAGGCTTCCGGATCTGCTTAAAATTGCCAATGCTTCGAGCTTTGAGTCAAAAAACTCTTGACATGTCTGTTCAACTTGATCAAATGTCTTGAATCGGCGTCCGCGAAAGAGCTGTCCCCTGAACGAAAATGCGGACCATGATTCCTAAGATATATAATAAATTTCCAATAACCGACACTGTGTGAAACAAACATAAAATTCGTATTTTTCATGGGTGTTAAGGAACTTTTTAACTCAACTTAGTATATTACTGTGTGCAAGTTCGTACTGTGTAAAGAACGAATAACGATGTAGTAAGAATGAGTGTGCAGCAGAATGCACTAAAAAATTATATTCAGATATGGGCTCAGTACGAAAGTTTCTTCAGCGAATTGCGCGAACCGGAGGAGGTGCTAGGGGTAGAGATACGGGCGATTTATAAACAGAGTGTTTGGATTTCCGTTACAAGAATTGTCACTGCCATCAAATCGAATTTTTTCCGTGGTACGATATTCAAGCTTGATCTTAAAGTCATCATTCTAGAAGACTTGCTCCTCATACTTTTTGTGGGGCCCAAGTTTCGTTTTAGTGGAAGAATAGTGGCACAGCATCATGTATTTAACATCTCCATTGACAATTCTCCCTCATTACTTTTACAATTACTTGCAGTTTTATTCGTCTTTTTGTGAAGATAATAAGAAAAGCTCAGTTAACCAGAAAAATGTCCTGCAGATCATAAGGCGTTGTATGAGGAAGCACAATCATACCGTTGTTTCAAAAAGGACAAAACGGCTTTTTTATTTTCGTATTGCAAGAGAGCTGGTAAATGGCGCATATAATTTACCATTCCTGGTGCTTAACCATCCGTACTCTTGCCTGTCCACACTGTATAATGTTGCTGTAATGGTAATTAGAGCCTTTTAATGGTGCTGAATCGTACATAACATTCCGCATTATCGATATTGCCACGAGTGACTTTAGCGTAGCAGTTGAAAGAGCTAAATGTGCTTATCAATCTTGAAGCGGCCAATAAAAGACCGGCCTCATTTGCTAGACAGATGCTTTCTATAGAAGTGTACGTAATTATTCAAAAGCTTGGATTTCTGGCTACAGCTCTATGTCGCTGCTTTTCAAAACGATCTCTTCATAAAGCTGTAGCATCCTAAGTGAAAATTATGTTTCATACCCGTTCGCCATCATTTTTATCAGGCGTATAATTCGTTGCAAGCTCAAAAAACACATCAACATGCGGAGGAACTTTTCTAGTATCTGAGCCAATCGTTTTATCCGGAGTTTTTTTCAAAGCGCAAAGGAAAGTTCTCAGTTTGATAAGTTGCATCACACATATTCAACGCCCAGGGCATCTATCAACGAGCCCTGTTTTGGCCCCATATAATGCCGATAAACAAGGTTGCCGAAAATGTAAAACTCGATCTTGTTTTTGCCGCTAAAGATAATTCCAAAAAAAGTGCAGCGATGAAATCATCAAAACTTACGCTATCGAATGATTATTGATAGTCTAGAAAAGAGCTCTGTTTGGTGAGGCGTGAAGCTTAAATCTCTTCCTTTTTTCTGCAGCTCTAACAAAACAGCTTTTCTAAAAGCAGACACATTTTCTGAATTTGGAAACCTGTTCTATCGAATGACCGCTAGCACTGTAAGGAAAAGGCTTTCTTTAGCAAGATATACGCAAGATATGAAAACAGAGCCGTTATCGTGTGAAGTATAATTTCATTCTGGTTTTACAGCGTCATAAAGCAGCTCAAGTAATCAAACTTATTATAATCTAATATCTTGCTCACATCGATTGGATTGCGAATTCCATGCAGAAGGCGCAACATATGGCTAATTATCACGGAAAAGCTTTTCCGTTGACATGGTAACATCGAAAAAAAGCCAAAAAATCTCTGAAGTGGTAATAATGTCGTTAAACACTCGTCGAAGTACATCACATCGCAAACAACAAAAGAGAATCGGAATATTGGATGGAATGGAGCCGACTGTACTCAGCTACTTCCGCACCAAGCACCTCATTTCGGTCGCTCTACCAAATTCAGTTTTTACCTCAAGATGCCATTGTTTGGAATCACAAATCACACTCTACACATGCCCATAAGCGCCTTTACCAGACCATGTGTGACAGGTTGTGAAAAAGTTTTGGGAAAATGATTGTTACTTTTTTGGGTGTGTGCAATTTTTTGTGTTTTCGGACTCATTTGAAAGCCCATCTTTTCCCGCGTTGATTGACTTACAATTTATCTACTCACTTCAAGATGGTGTTGACAAGCTATCAAAATAGGTTGTTGATGATGCACGAATGGCTGCTGGGTTCAAATGCAACGGTGGCAAGTGAACGCATCAATCTGACTTCGACACAAGACAGCTGGAAAAAGTACGGTGTACTGATGGTTCAGAAAGTTTCGACAAAGGTGAAGAAAGTTTGAAAGATCAGCCACATAAAAAGAAGTTGATCGTTAAGCTGTGCATGAAGCGATTGAAGTTAATTCTTTTTTGACAGCTCGGTCATTCATTTCTTCAACAGCAAGGAATCGAAATTTTATGCTCGTGAAATCGATCTTTTGCAGGAAAAGTGGCAAGAAGTGATTGAAGCTGAAGGCGAGTACTTTGAGTATCAGTTTTGTCTTTGCTCAGGTGTAATAGGTGCATAAATAAATGTTTTACGAGCATTTTCTTGGAGTTTTTTTTCCTAACCTAATAGATTGTCTACCGAGCAACGAAAGTGAAGACACTGCATTAGTTTGTGAACATCAGCCCATTTCGAACAGTACATGGGAAGTGCAACACATAACGGGCAATAATGACCGGAATCTTTTCTTTTTGCGTGGTGGTGTCGGGCACAACAAATTGAGTAGCCATTGCGGAAAATTTATTAAACACAACTACCGCTTTTTTATTCACAAGTGCCCATTATTACCAAAGTAAGTCCTTTCACCAGATAACTTATGGATTTTCATTACCTTGTGCAGCACAGATTTTAGTTCATATTGGGTCTCGTCCATGGGAAAGCCTTCCCAATACGGTGTAGTAGAAGAAATATTATGAAGAAGGAGCTTGCTTTCAAAGAGAATGTGTGACTTAAACATTGCACTATCCCACAATTTCTTTCGCTTTCGACACCATAGTTGGTTCATTTTTATTATTCAGAGATATCTATTGATCAACGATATAATCTCCTACATGATCAATTATATGCAGTCATTGACTGGGCAAAGAGTGGATGACATTCCCTTTGGAACAATGAGTTTGGCGATCAAGAAGTCGGTGAAGCCGCTTTTGCCATTGCTGAAGTCTACTAAAACTTCTCGGCAGATGCTACTTTACACTCAGAAAATGTAATAATTCGAAGGAGCAATATCAGAGTTATACAGTGGATGTGGTACCTTGGTGCAGCCCATTTTCTATGAAATATGACGAGTCGACTCGCAATGCATCGGATCGAGCCTTGCCCTTGAGAAGAGCAACACTGAGTAGATTGAGATGCTTCCATCGCACTGCTACGGCCAACCTCTAGAGCTATTTTCTATAGAGTCTGCACTGATGGTTTGTTTGCTGTCGACCACTCCCAGAAACACAATGCTCTTCCATGCCCAGAAAACCGACAGCATAATCTTTAGAGCATGGAATTTGTTCTTTGGTTAAACCGGAAAATGTTTGTTGCCAGGCAGTCAGTAGACGTGGCACGTGCTGTTCTCGTAGTAAGCCCAGAACTAATCTCCAGTGATGATCGACTTGAAATAGCCTTGCCTGTACGGTGGCAACAGACGATTTCGCCGATGCTCACGCGTGCAATGTGGTCGTGTCCGTCAATGCATGGGGTATCAATTAGGACATCATTTTGCGATAACCCAATTCATTGAAATGGCGTAAATAGTTTTACGGCAGCATCCAAGTGCCTGCTAAAACATTCTCCAACATGTCACATCATTTTGGCAATAATCCGATCTTAGACAGAGAATACCGTGCCAACAATGTGAGAGAAAGTAAAGGATAACTCAATAGCGTAACCAGCAAAGAGACTTGAAAATCAGAATTCCTTTATTCGACGGCGTAATGTGATGTCACGATGTTACAATAAACCCATTAATGTAGAGTGGTGCGCAAAAACATCTGCGTCAGCCGGGATTTGAACCCAGATCTCACTCTTTCCGGGAGCGTGTGCTGAACCGTTACATCACAGACTTGGAAATGTTTTTGATCAGACAGACGAGCCATCCCAGGGAGATTTTGGCATCAGTTCCAACAAGCAGGTCGCTACTTTATGGTTTTCGGGAGGTATGAATAGCTCCGTGAATTGTATGGAATGACACGATATCAAATCAAACGATAAACACCATTAATCTGTATATGTGTAATAAACACCATAAATCTGTCTATGTGGAGCAACCTCATTGAATGTTAACACTGAATGATCTTCGTACACTGCAATCGCACTTCAGTGGCACTCCGTCCAAACGACGAACCTTCAATGATGTTCTGTCTCTCGTAGCAATATAGTTTTGAAGAAATTGAAATTTCACTATTTTAGTAGCAATAAATCCGTTACGAAGTCAAAACAATGGGCTAACTGTTCCAAAGGCAGAATGTAATCATTTTTCCCATAGTAGAACGCAGTATATGGGCGTTTTCAGGAATAAAGCTTGGTACCAAAATCTCCACTTTTCAAGCTGTCGAATAACGATAAAATGAAAAATAAACATATATAAGAAAATGATCAACAACACTTGGTAACATGCCCCTCTGTGTAACGATGTGGTTTTCTCGCTGGAACAATGCGATCATAAAGGCATATTGTGTTACATTTGTTAAATAAGCTTTCAAAGTAATCTTTCTAGTAATAATAGGCTAATAAATGAATGTGATGCCTTCTTAACACCTCATTTTATTAAGTAAATCTCCTTGTTCCACCGGAAGCTCGCCAATGGCACTTACCCGGCACATCACGGAACAAGTCATTAGCGCATAAAATATCATCCATTTGATCTCTAACGTGCTAACGTTGCTTGATGTAGTCGAACCCATAGCCTTTCCCTCAGTTGTTCATCAACGACGAGCGCTTTATTTTTTGTAGTTATATAAGTTGACATCTTGATTATTACCCGCAGTGAACCACCTGAACAAAAATAAATGTTTATGCCAGATAATCATTTTTGAGCCACGCATGTCATGTGGTCTGTAATAAAGTTATATATATAGATATATATATATATGTATGCATATATATGCATATATATGTATATATATGAATATACATATATATACATATATATATATATATATATATATATATGTATACATCTTCGGTCTTAAGGAACACTCGGAATGTTTATGTTTTATCAGATCACCCCAAAACGTTAACATCAATATTCATTGTTTCTACAAAATCTTCACTGTGTGGTCTGACACGAATCCTTTAAATTACCTCTGTCACAGCAGTGTCATGATGTTATAATTTCAGATATGCATATATATATATATATATATATATATATATATATATATATGGAAACTCATGCAGAGCAGTGGTTAGAGGTGCTGTGCGTCGCACACAAGGTTAAAGGTTCGCTCTGTGCTCATGGCTCACCAAGCCACTATATCACCGGGGTCGCTAGATTGGTAACAGACTGATCCCTAACTTAGAACTATGCGTAAATATGTATTTGTTATCTCAAATAAATAGTTTAGCGCATATATATGGATATCAGTATATATATGCATATATATACATATATTCAAGGAAATTGAATGATATTCAGAGCTCTGGACCTTTGGCGGGAGTTGAACCTCCGCTTCAGCCATATCGGGCACGTGTTACCACTACTATACCACCGAGGCCACCGTTCTGCTAGCAGTCTCATATAAAAGATCAATGCTACATGAGCGATAAGATAAAGAATTCTGGTAATTATAAACATCTGATAGCTGTCCGCTTGGCTGAGTTCCACACCGATATGTGCTTACCTGACCAACTCGTAGATGGCTACTTGCTGACAGCTTCAATGCCTTATGTCGAAAAAAGAGTGTTTGCTTTGTGTTTCTTAACAGGTGACTCTGGATGTTCTCTGTTTTATAGACGAATACACTTGCGGATGACAGCTGCATCGCTTTATAGCAATCACCTCGGCAATCAAATGCTTTCAACATGGCCATTGTTTCCATTCTCCACTTCACTTTCTCGACTTATTTTCGTTAAAGGAAAACAGGTATTGATCACAGGCGATTTTTATCATCATGTATTTCATGTTGGCTATCACCACACATCTATCGTCGTCAATTGCCTTTGAAAAAAACGAGCTAAATCTCTGTACATCTTTATCGTACAGTGAACTTCTAGGTAACCTTGCTTGATTAATACGACTAACTTCACACATTAGCTATGATGTATTCTGTTCTTAGATATGGATAGCTCAATAACCGAATATTTTCTCAGATTTGAAGCCTTATCTAGACAATATAAACCAAAACTAGAATCTAATTTGTTTGTGTTTCTTCTGCAGGTTGTGAGTAGCCAGCAATTTATTTTGATTTTTTAGAACAAGAACACCACAAGATATTCATAAGAGGTATAAAAAAGTAAAAGGAGTCATAAATCACATAGGCCTAACTGCGGCGATGCTATGAATGAAGGAACGTTACCAAGACAAAAAATGCCCAACATGAAGTTTTGCTTTTTTAAAAGAAAATCTTAGCCTTTGAACAAGTTTGTCAGTGACTCCATGAACTGAATTAGCGATGTAGACGAAGTTTTCAAAGTGCCGAGAGTATAGAAGATTTAGGCATTCTTTATGGCGAGATACATATGAATAGAAAATTTTAAAAAGACCGATCCACTTATAAATAATCTAGCACTATACGATAATCATTAGAAGCCTGCTGATAATTAATCTTCTTCAAAACTTGCAAACCACGAGAAAGTTAACCTTGTCGAAGATCACCACGTGAACGTGGAGTTCTAAATCTGTGTGGCATTGCGACTATTTAAAGTCTTACTTATTGTAAAATTCGTATTGAGTTGAAATCAGCTCATTTGGTCCACAGTCAAATTATGATTGTTGATTTTATTTCCTTATTTTCGTTAGAGAAACGACGCGCTTTCGTTGTGTTTTTCCCACTCATATTCTCTTTTTCTATGCATTTTACCAGCAATTTCGACATTTTTGGTATCATCGTGTATTCTGAGTATTCTATGTATTCCCGTTTGTTTTTGAATATTTCGAACACCTATGTGGCGTGAACGAAAGCTGATTCACTGCACAAGTAAGTTGCTGATACCACTATGTAGCCGGTTTCACGGCATATAACTAAAGTTTGCTTGCATGTGCTTGATACGAAGAAGATTATGCTATTTATTAGACATCTTCCATGCCTTTTTGACATTTAAGTAGTTCACAAGAGATAGTCCGAAGATACACTCTCCTCCCACAGATTTACCACCTGAGAGGTGTTCCTGAGTGACGTGGTGTGAAGCAGGTGATTGGCTATCCTCCCAACAGGGTCTCTGTTGGTGAGAAGAATTTCGACGTTTCCATTCGCAAGCCTAGCTAGGATCAAGCCAATACTAGGAGCCACCACCGTATTGATATCAACTAGTCACAATGTGGCTTGTCTCTCTCTGATTCACAAGAACCGACAGCTGCCTATTGTGATGGCGTCAGAGAAAGGCTTCGGATGGGATGCTCTTGGGAGCCCAACGAGCAGCAACGCCCAAGCCAACAGAACTTCTGTTTCGCTACTCCGCACGCTAACTGATCTTTCATATGGCCTGGGGCGGTGTCACCACCACTGCTGTTTCTGTGTGCCATCATTAAGTTTTTCATTATCGGACAGTCATAGGGAACTATTAACATCGGAATAATGGCCATTAACAAATGCAAAAGCCCGTAAATTTATTGTTTTTTTTTCTTGCAGTCACTTTTGAAATATCAAAGGAACTGAACAAAGAAAATTTTGCTCAGGAACACCCTATGATGTTTCCAATGTATGGGCAATGTCTATTACTGCTACGCTTGCTTTTGATTTGCTTTTTAAACTTGACATTTTGGAGCATTTTTTCAACTTTTCAAGGGTTGAATTTCAAACCTTATTTAAATTAAAGCAACACTTCAGAAGGCGTACAGGTACTAATTCATAAACTGATATTTATCCTTGGCATGAATAATTAACACTCTCTTCATAGATTCTTCAGTTTGAACGAGGGTTGACAATTGAATCTTATTCGGCCATCGCTGCGACTTTCTCGTCTTCCTCGGGGCCGGTAGTTCGAGTCGGTTATTCACGGTACTTCGACCTTGAGTGATGATCCTCTAGTCGCCTCAATCAAATCATCTCCAGTGGAGGAAGCCCCAAATAGAGTACTCACTCGGTGATCTTCTTTTATCTCCGACTTTTTGTCCCGTGTAGAGCGATCACATAGAAAATAATGCGAGCGATCACTAGAAATAATGCCATCAGCGGCTTTAAGAAGAGTGTGAAGGTCGACGTCCAAAGAGAACGTGATGGTGCCATTGGTGCAAAGCAGAAGCATCACCCTATGGATTGCGGAGAAAGTGATAGTATGGTTTGTTCCTAATAACTGGAGACACTACGGAAAGCGAAAACATGAAGACGGCTCATCACTGTTACAAACGAAAGAACGGCCTGTGATTATTTCATCACATTTTTGATGATCTGGTCTCTAAAGGAATCTCAGAAAACGAATAGATGACCACTTTTAACTTCAATTCAAATATGCCAAATAGTCATTTTTGAGCCACGCATGTCATGTGGTCTGTTAAAAAGGGCTGACTTATAGAGCCCAAAGCACGTGTTTCAACCTTGCAGTCTCGCCAGTCGTGCAGTTACCCAGTTACCCTTTTTCGTCTTTTGCCAATCCTTTGTGAGTGCTCCAGTCCCCACACATCTAATTCGGATAATCTCAGCTCGTAAAGAATTTCATTGGTTGCAATGGAGTTACTGGGGTCTGCAAAGTTATTGGGGTTTAGTTATAGGAAAAGATTTTCTAGCTCTGTCACAATGACATTCTAATTTTTGAAGTATATAGAACACTCTTTTTTTTTACTTTAATGCTTGAGCTTGTATTCCAGACAAGGAAACAAATGAACAGTCGGATTTTGACCCCTGAGGACAGGATGATGTTCTCTATTGTATTGCTTATGTTTGCGACTGCTGTCCCTGCATGGAAGAATATGCATTTGAATTTTGCACCGTCTCATTGATCTATCAGTCCTCCTCGCTCTAGGGATTAGCTGAGCATCATATCTTTCTTCCATGCTTTTCATGAAGGGATCGGACCATTGGGCCGATGGTCTTCTTGTAGAGCGTTTGGTATCCCCAAAAATCCAGTTGGCAATTGCTCTCGTCCATCGGTTGTCGTTGAAGAGCATCATGTGCCTCTTCCTTCTATATCAGTAGAAATTCACTTATATGGAACTCTAGGTTCAAAAATCTCATTATATATGTATAAATTTATATGTAAAGATCATAAAATTACACCATATGTGAATTGCATATCAACCGCAATGTTGTCTTCGAAGACATCTTCATTTTTCACAGGCCATATTTCCTCTTTTATCATTGACTTTTGAGGAGTAAAATATTTTTTCTTCTCCTAAGTTATCTTTCATATGGGAGTGAAAATTGACGGTCGACAATTAAACCATCTTCGCTTTGCTGACGATATCGTTCTCATAACACCAAACATCAGCCAAGCGGAACGAATGTTGACCGATTTCGATAACGCCTGTGGAAAGATTGGTCCTCAACTAAATTTAACGAAAACGATGTTCATGAGGAAAGAATGGGTTTTGAATGCCCCATTTACACTCAGCGAAACTAACATCTCCGATTGCTCCAGCTACTTCTATCTAGGTCGTGAAATCAGCATGATGAACGATCTTTTTTCAGAGTTGAGCAGGTGTAAACGAGCGGCTTGCTGAACGTCGTATGCAGCAGAAACCTGGTCGCTACGTAAGCAGGATGAAAGATCACTTGGCGTTATTGAACGAGCAGTTGAAAGGTCGATGCTAGTAGTATCCCGTATCTCACACATGAGAAAAAGGATTCAAAGTTCCGACCTACGCCAACGATCGAAAATCAGAGACGCCGTTCTACACGCCAGGATATCGAAAATAAGGTGGGCCGGAGACGTGATGCGTTTCAGCGACAACCGATGGACGAAAGCCGTTACCGACTGGATTCTTCGGGACATCAAGCACTCTACAGGAAGACCACTGACCCGTTGGTCCGATTTCTTCGCGAAAGCTATAGAAGAAAGATATGGTGCGCAGCGAATTCTTAGAGCGAGGAAGACCCATTGAGCTACTCTTGCACGCGATAGGGAAAAATGGAAGTGTTGCTGGTACCCGCTCGAGTCACTCGACGATCAACGGGACGACAGGTGATATAGGTGAAGTTATCTTTCTTGATCTATAGAGAGGTCACATCGCTGTCACATAGGATGAAAAGGTCAAGAAAGCGCTTGCTCTGTGTCATCATAAAGCTCTGGGTTTTTCTCCTGCTCCGACTTTATATCCTCGGACATCGGCATAGAACAAGTAGTGGAGAACTGCGATAAGTTTTCTAGTATGCTACCGATTGTGCAAGTGATAACAAGTTACATTTATTCAAACGAACGGATTTTTTGAAAAATTCCAAATTCACTAAACTGCTTGAAACCACGAATTCGATACTCCGCAATTTGACAGTCAACCGTCTATTTTGACGATCCTTAAAAGAAAACATCGTACCATTTACTTCTCTATGTTGGAAAAGCTCAGTGAGTAACATATTGACTAAGGAAAAAACTCCTTAATATTTCATACTTTTATCTTCTGTTTCTTGCTCTACAAGCTTTTGACATCAATGGTGAATCACTTCCACTATCACAGGGTTCTTTATGCCAACCGTCCCAACTCTCACATATCTAAGACCACTGGGCAAATTTTCATGAGATATTATAGCTGTAATATTTTATGTGATAGAGACAGATCGTTTTGGAGTCAAATTTTTATTTATTTTCACGGTGTGTCTCTCTTCTGATTTCCTGTTAGCCTTATTGGATCAATAGCATATTTTATATCCTATTTACTCATTAATTGTCGTATGAATAATTTGAATAACTTAATCTTCCAGTACTGTGTACAAATTGGAATTTTGCTGATTTTCACAAAATTCTATCTTTTAAAAAGATTTTACAAGAGCCACTATCAAATATTATACTGATCTCATCAATCCGTTCTGTTTGATCGGTCTCCCTCACAGATTTGAGTTTTCCTACGCGTTCATCCACCACTTCAGGACTCTGTTTCTTTTTTCAAAACTTTCCTTGAAGGAGTAGTAAGTTATCTTTTTCAAGATAGGTAGTTACACTACAGCGTGGAAATAGAAGCCTTTCCTACTACTAAGTCTTATCATAAGTTATGGCACTAGGGCAATAAACACCATATTTATCAGACAAAAGTAATTTGTTGCTCAACAACACTATTCAAAGTATGCGCCATTAGCCTGAACACATTTCTGCAATTCTCAGACAGTAGATCAATACCGCTCTGTGCGGAATTTCCTGAGATTTCTTTCGGTTCAAAAGTTGTTTGTACCTCGCGCATCATGGCCGCTCAACGAAACCTTTAGCGCAGTTCGCTGCTCTATGAGTACGAAACGGGCTATGCTCTATGCTCATAATCTTTTGGGATCGAACCGGGCCGACTCACTGACTTGCTGCCAGCAGCAGAGACGATCAACTCCAAGAGCGACTGTGAGCAGCTGGACCGCAGCAATCGGGCATTGTTACTTCGACCTCGCCGCAATTTCGTCCTGCTTCAAGAGAGCACAAGGCTAAATGTCGCTGGTGAAGTTGGTCTAGCTATGCTGGAAGTTGGTCCATGCCATGGGTCAATTTTGTTCTACCAGCCAAGATCTATCGACTGATGAATGGTGATGGCGCAGTGTCATTGCACACTATGCCGCCACCATATACGTTGCTCTCCTTGTTACAATGCAGGGCTTAGTGTGGGGCGTGGGGTCACTGACAAGGAGGGCGAAACCTCCGAAACATGGGTGTATGGCCCTGGCGCACCAACCTCGCTTAGGCTTTGAACATTCTTTTTTTTTGAAATTATGCCAGAAGTTGTTGGATGATCGGCCGCACAGTCCTAACTTGTCGCCGTATGACTATAACCTCTTTCTGTCGCTAGAGCACTTCTTGACTACAAAGAAGTTCCAAAACATCAATCATTTACGTCGAGGACTAACAACTTTCTACAATACAAGGTTTCTAAGAACGAGTTCTGGAAGGGCGGTATTGATTGCTGCTTTATAAATAGCAATAATGTATTTCAAATTACTTCCTTAATAAATCCGGTGTTTATTGATGTAGTGCTAAAACTTATGAGAAGATCTAATACATTGGACGTATGTTCTAAGTTTTACACAATACCGCCGGGCAATTCGTCTTACTTTTCACTATTTCGAAAAACCGAGCTTTATTCAGCTTTGGTAAAACTAATCAGTATGCAATGCATAACTAAGCTATCAGCCAGAAGATTGTTGCAAAAAAAAATTGATTGGCTAATGTTAACTCTATAGCTTCTTACATGATCGGCTTGTTTCAAGTCGATCGTCTGCACTTAGTTGATATTTCTCGGTGCATCGTTAAACCATAGTAAAGCTCTCGGAGGTGATCTATCCTTGAGGATACGCTCTGCATTCAACTTTGTCAAGCATCGTTAGATTAATGCTGGTGGACTATCGATAACCAAGTCAGTGCTGTACCCTTGCAAACAAGACCGATGTAGAGAAAGCCTTGGTGAGCCATGGACTCGAGGAAATTATGCGTGTTACAGGACGCCTCTGACCACTACTCTACTAGCTTTTCTGATATATTAGTTTCAACCATCATGTACTTCTTGATGTGATGTTGTCGTTGTTGTTGCCTAAACACATTACGCTGGGGCGCTTTCTACGAAGGTGTAAGATTTCTTCATTTATTAGCATTTTTGAGTAGCCAAGACTTCATAGATTTATTAAAGTGCCTCATTTCAGTAGCATCAAATGCATGTGTGACTTTTTGTGGTTATCTCTTCAATTTCAAATATGCTAAACAAGTTTTGAAAGAATTAGTTGTAAAGTGGCTGCTGCAAACCCTAAAATTATACGGAGGAAATATCGTCATGTCCCTTGGATGTAATGCAGATTGTTACCTTGCTTCGAGTTATGAAATTTTAGCTGAGATATGTTGGCTCAGACGTGGGAGTGAGTGCGTGACCTCAAGACATTACGGATAATAATGCATGTGGCCTTCATATGTCAAATCTGCGGGTTTCTTGTGTGTCCTGAACTGTTTCGGATTGCATTTCTTTTCGTTTATCGTAGTTTGAAGGAATATCTATCAGTTTATCGATTTTACGAAAAAACAAGTAACTGGATTCTTGCTCATCTCACTCTATTAATCCACATATGCCAATGTTGTTCACAGATGTTTGATTTTTTATTGACTCGTCTTTTATCACTTTATCTCTAGGAATAAATTAGACTTTACAGGATACATGGCTGCAAATTGATCTCTCATAGAGAACCAAGACTTGCTTTAATCTCACATTCTCTGCATAGAACTGTTCTCCTTGGCACTGCACACTTATCAAAAGACGAATACGAAGAAGCGATGCTTGAAGTCTATTATCTGTTCGCCCTTATTCAATTTATATCAGGTGGGTAGAAAAACTTCTTTGGCTCATTGCTGACCGAGACGTTGCACACACGCAGCCGCAGGCATTTTTTTGCCTTGGTATGACTCACGGCGACACTTTTTAAATCAGTTATTATTTATTTATGTGAATAAATCAACTAATTAGCAAATATGATCGCCGTAATGATCGATAATTTACAACAATTTACTTACTTAAGAGATGTGTTTTTCCAGAAAATAAATGAGGCTGACGATCAAGAAGTCGGTTGGGTTACTTTTGAACAGATTGTAGTCTTAAAAATTTTATCTTACGCAGGTGCTCCTTCAGCGAGCAGAAGAGATGATATTCCGAGGAAGAAATATCAGAGCTATACGGTGGATTCGGTACCGTGAATTTAGCCAAGTCTTGCGCAAATGTGGCCAGTCGACCTTGTAATATGAGGTGAACGATCAGTGCATGATGTATCCATCAAGACATCACTCTGCGGTAGCACAGCAAGATATAGTGAAATGGCCGTATCCAGGTGCTTGCTGGAGCCTCTGATATCGCATATTTTGGAAAAATAGTTTTTCCCGTGTTACATACAACGTGAAGTTGGTGGAGTCTTCTCGTCTCAGTCAGACCCAAGACATCGCGATTTATTTTTCTCACTTGCAAAAAGAGATCGTGTACAGGTCCGGGTGCAAGCGAGCGCGCATTGTAGGTTTCGTTTTCATAGTCTCTTGAGATTTAAGTAGACTAACATGCTTCTAAGGTTTGGTTCTGAGTAGCCTCACCGTACTCGTCCTTCCCAGAACTGTTAATCATAAGCTCTTTCAAATTCAGGAAAGAGGCCCATTTCTCCAACTGTCATTCACTTTTGATGGTTATACAGCTTGCCGATCTAAAACGTAGAGATGGATAATGGCGGATGCACCAGATTTCCGTAAAGTGAACAGTTTAGCTTGAAGATTGAAGACGACTTCCATCCACCTTTCCCTGCACGTCCCTGCTACTTCGTTGCAGACTTATGACATGTTTGATTTGAAGGAGAATATCAGAAAAATAAATGCTAAGTTTGACCACTCAGAGAAAATGCCTCCTTTATCATAAGAATCAACGCTTCGGGATTAAACAAACTTTTAAAAAGTATTTTCTTTCTCGTGTTCTTTGTGGAAGCGTTTTTCGCCCAAGAAATAGTCGAGATTTTTGAAGAATGGCACCCGGTAGGAGCAAATTCCGGTGAATATGAAGGAAAAGGCAAAAATTCGTAGCTCCGTTCGTTGAACTTTAGAGGCGGTCATTGTACAACGTGGGAATGTCGATTAAGTGTAAAAACGCGAATACTTTTGCACCAGCATTTTTCATCTTTCTATTTTGCTTCATATGGCGAGAATGCTCTAATGGTAGACGCTAAGTTTATCTGCAAAATCTCTCTCAGACTTGAGCGAATCAGCTTCGCTGATTGCTTTTTCCCATGACCTCTGATGAGGATACAAGAATGATTGCGGCTTACGCATTATTGAAATTCTTCCCTTCACTAAAATTCTTGGATCACTGCTGCAGTGTGCTTTTGTTAGCAGTTGCTAATCTAAATATATGTCGATAGTTATCTCTGCAGCTTTGCGACCTATTTTGATCCCACTGTCTATAATCGCAATTACTTTTGCACCAGATGGCGCACATTCCATAGTCTAAAATAAGTATAAAATAGATGACAAGTAGAACGTCGTTAGCAGCAAAACATAGAGTGAGAAATGCGCAATAAAATTATATGTAGAATGGCTTCATTTACTCTAGAATTTATTCCAATATCAAACTGCAAATTTCAAGAATGCAAAAATGCGTAAACCGACTTTGCGCATGTGGCGCAGTGATCAGAGATGCTCTGCGTTGCACACAACGTCGATGGTTCGCTTTTGCGCTCATGGCTCGCCAAGCCAATCATGTTTCCGGGGTAGGTGAGTTGGTACCGGACTAGTCACAGACTTTTCTGGGAGAATATGCGGCACTGATTCAATACAGCGTGAGGCCATCGCAAGTCATTGTAGAGACCAAATATACTGCATTTCAAACGATGTCAAAAACTAAAAAACGATTGCATGGCGCACCCCCGGGGAATGATTAACTCCGGGAGCTCTATCCTTTTATTTATATTATATGTTACTATTATATTATTTACTATAGTCACTATGATATATTAACCTCACAGAACCTATTAACGACATGTCTACATTTATATTTATTAACATCTATTATAGTTATAGCTGATCAGCCGTGCGTTCGAAAGACGTATAGAGCAAGCGATGTGAACATCGTATGTGTTTGTAATGCGACATACTGCGATGACATTGAGGTGACTTGTGCATTCTTTTTTTTGTGATAAACGTAATTGGTGAGCTTACGTAACAGGAAATAAAAGCTGAGGAATTTGTTACTTTTGATGTAAATAATAATAAAAGCCGTAAGTTACCACAAACGCGAAGTTGCGACAGACAAACATTACAAGATTGCGGGCCAACCCAAACTTACAGAAAAAAATCTGGTACAAAAAGTTAAGATGAAATCATCAGTAAATGGCAGTGTTTTTCGATAGGAAAACTTGACCAGTTTTTCAGCCTCTTGCCGAGATTCCCGCCGGAAAGGCCGTTATGTGCGTATCGTCGCTTAATGGAAAACGATTTGAAAAATCACTATTACCATTTTCGACGGAAAATACTCCTGGTGAGTGCAGAATTTTGTTAGTAATCCAAGACTATATATGAAAAAATTCGTGTTTTAGCTAGCGTAAAGATCGTGGTTGATGCGAGAAAGCAATTCCAGTCTATAATCGGATTCGGTGGAGCATTCACGGATTCAACTGGAATAAATCTATATTCACTTAGTGAACCTACTAGAAAAAAACTATTGGAAGCTTATTTTGGTGAAAATGGTTCGTTCTGCTTTATTATATGGTAATAACATAGTTTAGCTTTTTATGCCGATGAATTGAGATGGGAGGGAGCAGTGATTAGTAATGCAGTCTATCAGAAAACAAGCGGACAAACCACTGGTTCGATCCACTCCTCAAAATTTTTACAGTTAATCAAATGAACGCCTCATAACGTCTTACCCTGGCAAGTCGCGAGATCGCGAGGAGAATCGTTTCAATCAGCATTCTACGACAGTCGTAAGTAACGTGAAATCCTCAAGTTGTAACCGAAGCAACAAGTGGAATACTCGAAAACCTCCGTGAGGCATGAAGGAGAGTAAACGAATCAAGCACAAGAAATGCTGGGATCTGCACAGTAGACTTTGAGAGACACTCGTGTAAACTAAAATTTAAATGAATAGAAGTGTAGATAGAGTGCATTTAAGGTCTTCTTCTAACTTCTCCATCATGCAGGTATTCAGTACAGTTTGGCACGAGTTCCTATTGCAAGTACAGACTTTTCGACAAGAGAGTACAGCTATGCCGATGAAGTTGGTGACCTTAAAATGGAGAGTTTCTCATTAGCAGAAGAAGATTACAAGTACAAGGTAATTCTGACGGCTGTGTACTTTTTCAACTCAATTTGGTGTTCAATATACCGTTCTTGAAAGTAGTCACTATGTCGTTGAATATGAACATTTTCCGAGGTTCATTGTATGAATCTTCAAAAGTGTCAAATTTTGTTGGAAAAGTCTGGAGTCGTACTTGATGTTGCATTTATAATACTTTACATTATAGCCTTGTCTTAACTAGTTCCTACCGTAAACCTGTTCTCGCCGTATTTAGTTTTGACTCAACTTAACTACTTTGGTTTCATCTCACAATAACCCTTTTTGAGATACTTAGAACAAAATCGCTACCCTCGTTAAAATGGTAAATAATTCGGAATTAAGACTTAAAATTCAGATACCTTATATTCTGTCAGCAATGAACCTAACTGGTGGTAATATCCGACTCTTTGCATCACCATGGAGCGGCCCTGGTTGGATGAAAACAAATGGTCGAATGGCGGTAGGATCGATCGTTTTTCAAATAACTTTTTTCTCTATTTATGCGGCCACAACTACGCTTTGTTTGCACTTTTTCAGTTCTAATAAGAAAAGGTGATGACAAGGTACTGTATCATTTTACCGATTTAGGGTGGTGGGTCACTGAAAGGTGAAGTTAATGGAGAGTACTATCGTGCCTACGCTACTTATCTTATGAAGTAAGTTCTGTTCTCAGGCTTCTCCAAACAAAGTAATATTTTGAGCACTGATCGAAGCGCGATTTTTGATACTCAATTTGAAGTTTTTTCTTCTGTTTTGAAGAAGTTCTGTAGGTTTTTTGTCCAAACTTGATGGCGCATATTTGCTATATACCTCCCATATTCCAATTTTCACAAAACTTTTGTGTACATATGTAATTTGGGTGAAAATTAATAATCTTTTAAGCTCTTATAGCGCTCTATGAAGACTTTTACCAAGTTTCGGAATAATCGAAATTGAAGCTATCGAGCTATTAGTAAAGGTTTAGTGAAAAACTAAGTACCACCCTTACCCGAGCAAATAAAATTTTCCGTTTTCTGAGCCATCAGATTGCTATCAGAAGTCTTTTAAAAATTCTTTGTCAGCGAAGGGGAATTGTATGCAACTTAAGATCACACTAATTCCCGTAAACTAAGTTTCTTTCATTGGAATTTGAACGTAATCGCCAATCAGCAATTTTCTGGGTTGATTCTTCGCAGATTTTTCGACGAATACGCAAGTAATGGCATTCCATTTTGGGCTATGAGCATACAAAACGAGCCTACAACTGGTGCGATACCGTTTTTCGGATGGCAAACGATGCATTTTACTGCAGAGACTGAAAGGTTTTTTCAAAGAGTGAACACTGTCAAGTTAAATTGTCTTGTGATTGTTTTTAATACAGAGACTTTGTCAAAGTTACTCTTGGTCCATTATTGAAAAGTAGCAATTCCACCAAGCATCTGAAGATTATGGCACTAGATGATCAGAGGCTATTTCTACCGGGATGGGCTGATACGGTCAGTCGATCACCAAATTAGCATATATCGTAAATAACTCACGTCATGTTTTTTTAAATGCGACCATATTTTGATTTCGATTGGACACTATTACATTGATGATCACACTATCTAATTGAAGATCTACGGCGATTCTGAGGCAAGTAAGTATGTCGATGGAATTGGAGTGCACTGGTATTTAGACAAACTCATGCCGGCGTCGGTACTTACGAGAACCCATAACAGGCATCCAGAGAAATTTATACTGGCTACAGAGGTAGATATATCATTCAAAACCTGGAAAATGCTCTTTTTCTCCAACGACTCGTGCTGTTCACTATTCTAGATAAGAACGTGAAAAAAAATTATTTCCTAGCAGTGAACTTTATTTTGACTACATAGCTTTCCCAGGGGCATGGTAGCACAGTGATTAGTGAATCAGTATGATAGGAAGTAAGGTGATAAGCAAGGCGGTGGTTCGATCCTTTCCCTAACACTCTCTTGTATCGAATCAACGGACGCCTTAACTCGGCTACCTCTAAGATAGCAGCAAGAGTCGACTCGATCCGCAATATACGACATTCATGAAGACAACGAAATCCTCAACCAACAGTGAAATCATTACAGAGCGGAATATGAAGACTTCGTGGAGGATGAATATGAGGCTGTGATGACGGAGAGTGTGCTAGTGTTGAAAAATAAAACTTTTATATTGGCAGCAATGACAGTTTCGCATTGATCAGCGAGTCAAATATAATTTATACTACTTAGGCATGTGCAGGTGCGTTCTTCGTTCGTGGACCTATTTTGGGCGACTGGTCTCGAGCTGAAGACTACGCAATGGATATAATCACGGTAACCGCGATTCCATAAATTCTGTGACACATTGCTTGATCCTCTAAAAAGAGCACATATCGCTGTGACGTTTTTGAGTAGTGGACATGAAGCGAGCTCAATATATTTTTACGTGCAGTTTTTTTTAGGATCTGAACAATTTCGTGGCCGGTTGGACTGATTGGAACATGTGCCTAGATGAGAAAGGCGGGCCTAACTGGGCAAAAAACTTTGTAGATTCACCAATTATTGTGAATGCGACAGCTGATGAGTTCTATAAACAGCCTATGTTTTACGCGATGGGACACTTCAGGTACGTAACTGTTGACTAACATACTTCCTTTCTTAACACTCATGTCTAGGGCAAACTAATTCTTGCCCCAGCGTTTCGCAGCTGACCCGAGAGAGTTTTGTGATTGAATTCGGTTAGCGCCTACACTTCACTTGAAGATGAGAAACTAGGCTCTGTCATGGATCAGTCGTAATATGCGATACACTTTGTTCTGAAAGGAAAGCTGTTTGTCACCAGAATCAAATTCTTTGATATGAAATATTTTCTTTCACGATTTAGCGATACCACGAAATTAAGGAATGAACTCACTAATGTTTCGACAACTACGTCCTCTTCAGAGTCGATGATTCGAATCGAATGTTCACATACCTTCACTTTCGTTGTAGATCGTCGTGTTCGTTGTCACTCGAGTGCTCTCAAGCTATACTGAAAGAAATTTAACTCGAATAAAAATGAAGACGGCGATGCACGACGTGGATACGACTTTGAGCAATCGACTCCCACTGTCGGCTCTAAAGAAGATGACGACGTTAAAATATCAATCAAAACAATTTATCTATTGGGTTCCTCAACCGGATCACAAAAGAAATGAATAAGTAATGCTGAGATCAAAAGAAAATCGCTTTTTGAAGTATTTTTCCCGTTCCAGTCTCACGGCCTGCTTGTTTGATATTTTACTGTGGTGCAATCAAAGCTAATTCCCCACAGCGCTTCAAAAGAAGGATATGCTATGAATTTTTCAGCAAGTTCGTTAAATCGGATGCGGTCAGGATTGACACTGAAGTTAACGGGTCGTTTGGAATATTCGCTACTTCTGTTCTGCATCAGGGTATGCTCAAGCAATATAAATTAAATTGCCTATTGTGTTATTTTATGAAACTGGGATCCAAGGTTGTAAAAGCTGGAGTAGATAAATGCTTGAAAAAATAGCTACTATAAAAAAGCACAGGGAATAGATTATCAGCTGAGACGAGACCGTGGAAAATATAAATTTCGGAGTGACAAAAGGGAAGACGTTGGAAGAGTAGTCAATGTTAAGAACGACGTAGGCATTGAGACGTCAGAGCAGCCAGACGGTAATGAGCCGCAGTGATTCTGCTCTTACAATTTCAGGTCGCAGGACACTAGTCTTGTTGAACCAGCAATCCAAACTCACTTCTGTGTCTATTCAAGACGTCGTCACAGGTCATCAACTCCATGCAGACATAGATCCGCACTCCATTGTAACTGTTTTGTGGGATAAGCAGTAATCCATACGAAATTACTTCGTCATGACTATAATATGTATATACACGTTTAAGAAACGGCTTCTATTTAGCTCATTTCTATGTTTTTAAGGCTATACCACCTTCAGTATACTGAGTTTAAAAAATCAACCTCTTTCTCGTTAATTCCATTAATTAATGTTGGTGAGTGCAGTGATTTCTCTCCATGTCCTTCCGAAGCTTTTTATCCACGTTCTAGCACATAGAAGACGACACTCCATCTAATGACACCACATTTTCCTGTTAGTTTATTCTGGTGTATAAAAGTATCATTCTTGGAGTTCATGTGATCACTCGTTAGTTCAAGGCACTCACATTCTATGACAAGGGTCTTCCATGAAAAAAATTTCTTGAAAAATTTTCTTTTGTTGCTTATAAAAAACCTTCTTCCTAAGACTCTATTTTCCTTCATAAAGAAAGCAAGCAGTATAGAGAGTGTGGCCACTAAAGAGCGCAGATTTCACTACAGTAGCACTGAAACTTGACACGGGAAGAGCTTACTACTGTGATAAGACGAAAGATCACTAAAGAGACTCGTTCAGCGTTGGCTTAGTCACGAGTGCATTCATCAACGCGCATTTAGTTTTTTTCGTGAAGAATTAAGCAGAGGGCAGCTTTTCCTGAACCAATTGAGGTTTCACATTAGTTGATAACATTTTTATCGATTGACGTTTTGACGCATTTCACCTTCTCCTCGATGGATTGGATCGTTCGTCCACTGTCATTGGTCTTCATTGTGACACTTCGCCTTCATCTTGCTTGAGTCAAACCTTTTTTCTAGTGGAGCATCGCTCGAATGAGGAATCTCACACGACTCAGAAAACTCCTCGTATACAGGATAAATCGTATTTCAGTTGGCTGTTTGTCTGATTTAGATACGAGCTTTGGCCAGTCTTTTTTTTGTTTGTGGTTTTCAAATGAATAACAATTAGTGGCACCGATTGTTCAGCAACCTCTCTTATATAGGAATATTCTTATACGTTAAATCTCTGAGAAGAAACTTGACACCTATCAGAATTTTCTGAGCCAAGACAGTGTTCGACGTTTTGATCGGTATACATTCATGGGTCTGAAAGTGCATCAGGAGCTACTATCCTCTCTGGTTTAGCACAAATGTAGCTCCTAACGGCATGACACGCGGTGATGTACCGGAGGTGCAGAGAAAATGGGTCAATAAACAAGGATAGTGACGTATAATGTGTTCTGGGCTTCAATTCTCGATTGCGATGTGCCCCATTGAGTTGCGATATTGCTAGGATTTTAAAGAGCCTCGACAGTCCGAAGTCTTCTGTATGAAACCATCACTCAATGACCTTCTTATGAGTGATCGAAGGACTTAGTGGCTTGATTCACAAATCTTTCCAAAATTTCGTAATTATTATTTGAGGCAACATGCCAAGTGGTCTTTTAATGGGCTCTTGTACAATCCGATGCGAGTGTTTCGACCTTACAGTTTCGTCGCTTGGGCAGAACCATTCGTCTTTTTGTATTTAACCATTATTCTCGAGAACCTCTACACTTTCTATGAAGAGGTAAGTGACGACGAGCGCTTTGTGCTGTATGTCAAGTGAAATTATCACCGAATACATAGTGCTGTACACTACAGATGCGGGTAAACATGAATATTATCATAAAGCAGCAAAACTAGTGTATCATCCAATCTTAGCAAGAACGACACTGATTATCCGACTTATATTATTCTCGAATAACGTCGTGAACCTTTCTTTGTGCATAACCTTCACTCTCCTCCTGGAATTCTAATGAAGTTTTGTGACTAGACGAAACGGCGCTTCATGGAAAATATTGTTAAAAATGCGTTCCGTTATTTTATTGATATGATTGTTGATGACAGTAGAAAGTAACTGAAATAAACAAAGTAAAACTATATATTTTATTACTTTGACAACCTTATATTCAAAAGAAACTCATTTTCAACTTTGTCGTGCTGTGGCGGGCTTACCTCGTTTTCAACTTCAGTGCACTTTGGAGACCACTTCAAAAAACTAAATATGCCTCTATTAAATGCTTAATCAATTTGGAAAGTCAATCGAAATTGTGTTGAGATCCAAGGCAGTTTTTTTAGAGCATTTTGACACCAGATATTGTGCAAAATTCAGCATTTCTTAATTTGAATCACTCCATCATGTTCCATAATTCAGAAGGTTCCTTCAGTATTGTTCGGTTGAATTGTGTGTGATTTGAGAAAACTGCCACTTCACATGGAATCTGTCAGTTTAGACAAAATAGTACGTTTTGTTTGAGAGAATGACATCGATTATGAATAAAACCTAAGGATAGAGAGTGATAGCGCGAGGGTAATAAGTACCCCTTAAAACAGGTGTGGTTTTAGTTCGATCCTGCATGCCAAGCTCACCAAGCCTTCCATCCTTTCGAGGCGACAAATTGCTACCAGATCTGTGTGGGAAAAGGCTGCTCTGAGTTGTATATCGGTAGGCTTCAACAAATCATTGGATGCGCCAAATATGCATCATTTATATCGTTGCTTCAAGATGCCGAATAGATAGCCCCTCCCTCAGCAATGAAAAACTTTGACAGCTTCATTCGTTCTTTACGGAGAATATCGTTTGATAATGGTTAAGCAGTAATTCGCGTCTTGTGATGGCTGTGCTCCGGCTGTTCCGGAATGTCCACAGTCACCACCAGTTTTTATAAATCGGAGTTTGCTCTCTCTTCTTGGGTCTGACACTCATTTTCCATTGCGAAATAATGAGATTGATGCAAACCGGATTAAAACTGGTCATTATTGAATAGCAGCTATAACACTGTGCTACTATGCCTCACTGTCCTTCTTAAAAAGTAAAAAAAAAAAGCGAAAGTCGTCGTGGAAGTTTCGAAAACGTATTTTCTTTCTTCACTGATTAATCTAACATATGATTTGGAGAGGTCCTAATGGGGAACTATAGTGCAACCAAAGTGAACCACCGGCAATAAATGACGCCTATAGGTGTCGCATCGGTCTCTCCTGGAACTTTACTGTAGCACCTGTGAGTGCCACCAGTCATGACAAATCAAATGTCAAATTAATGGTATGTAAATCGCCACATCTTTATGTTTTGATGGCTCCTATAAAAGCTTCTGAGGCACACTAGTAAAAAGCTCTAAAAAGTTCAAAAACACTAAAAAAAATGCCCGGTAACTTCATCATCTGACTTTGGATGACTTATTATTCGGCATCGACTCCTTTATAGAGAATTGTTCATCCTCAGCAGATCGGCTGGACCGAGGGAGGGTGCTACTGATGAGTTTCAATAGCACGAAACAGGCTCCTGTATAGCACTAGACCTGACAACTCAAAACATCTTATATCCTTACTAATAAAAAAGGGAGAGCATTCGGAATGGTTACAAGAACAAGCTTAAGGCATTTGATCATTGATGCGTACATGTGAAAACGGGTCGAAACTAGTTTGACAGTTAAACCTCATCCATGCGCTTGTTAAGACTGCAATATTAGTGAGCATCTTCTATCTAGATTTTCGCTTTTCACGCTTTTAGTTAACTACTGAACCAAACGTTCGTCGAATTACCAAGCAATCACCATTTGAGATATTAACATATTCGAGTTTGATATGAACGATCTCGCCGTATTCATCTAGGTACTAGCAGTGAAAATTATCGAGAGAGCCATACTAAGTGATAAAATCTTCGATAGTCAATGCAAAGCAAAACGCAATGACGCTCGGTTTACCTACACAATGCAGCACTTACATATAAATCTATTCGCCATTATTAGTGTTAATATCAGATCGTCACTGAATGGTGCACTCAAAAGGATAAATGATAAAGCTCTCGGCGCTGATCAACCCCTGAGGGATGCGTCATGCATTCGTCTTCAATGTTTAATTTCGTTTGAGGTGATTGAATGCATATCTGGTCTTTACAATGACTCGTGGTGGCCCACGCCGAATCGAGTCAGTGCTGCTTATCTTCCCAAACAAGTCTGAGACCTGTCTGGTACCAAATTACCGACACCGGAGGGACGGATGGCTTGGTGAGCCATGAGCGCGATATTGAACCTCGTGTGTCACGCAGAGCACTTCTAACCACTGCGCCGCATGCGCTCATAGTAGTGCTCTTATTAAGATTGATTCCCATGAGTTGGAAACCTCATTTGATATTTGAAAAACTCACTGGCATGATTGCATTCGATCGTTGGACTTTAATGAGAATTCATCCTACAACGGCATGCGTTTTCCTAGCAGTGGCACTAGGAGCTGAAAAAAGTGTGTTTTTCTCAGAGTTGCATTAATGTTAAGCTATACTATCACACTTAGTAGGAATAAGTGTGAACTCACCTATGCCACTTTACGGAAGAGTAGAAATACAACTATACACGAGATGAATGTTGAGATCATAAACGACAAATCAACATTCATATAGTCGGAGCAAACATGTTTATCGCAGAGATAAGCAGAAGGGAAAAATTATGAGACAATGATAGCATTATAAAACCATTTCACTGTTGGCCTCAGCATTGAGCTGACTGGCTGTAGCAAGACTTACGAACAGACACTAGCTGTTTATATCCCGTAGTTCTGGATTCTCAGTGCTTTTCGTCTTCTAGCAATGTAGTTTGAGTCCTTTATGGAGTTCTTTATGGGAGCTTATACAGTTCAAGACATGCGTTTCTGTTTTCTAACCCCATCATTGCACAGTGCCTTAGGTCTGACCCAATCCTTCGTGGAGAGAACCCTCATTTATATAAAATGAACGATGTACATTGTTAAACTGCCGCGTGTAAAGTGAAAATTTTTGTTCTCATTGCAGAGATACATATGAGTGCATGTCCAATGACAAGATCACCGATTATTGTAATGATTGAAAGCCGCTTGCTATATGCTAAGAAATTTGATAATGCCTTCATATTCTTATATTCTATTCTTTTTCTTTGAAGGAAAATCCGACTCTGTGTTGTCAACTAATAAAGAAGAGGATGAAGTGCACTCGAAATTCACGGAATAGAAGAAGGGTGATTTGACTAGGATACTGAGTTATTAATTTTCACACAGCAGTATATTAATGCCCAGTATATTAATGCCTGATCTAATCAGAATCATAATTATCTTTAAATATATTTCCAAAAAGTGTGAATGTGGCAAAGATACTTCTCATTGAGCACAAGACCTGATTCAGCTCTCCTAGGGCCAACCACATTTATTGTGCATCACGGTCTCGAGAGACTGAGGACAGGCTTGCTGAAGATATGTTCTTACTTGAGGAAACTAAGTGACTTGTTCTGCCACGCATTCGGATTAGGAGATAAAGAAGATTGTCTGTAGCTACCCCCTTGGATTGTGTGATAGATATAACTGAAAATTTCCACTTTGGTAAAATTAACAGACTACCCATACGTTCACTTGGCCTCGTTATTTACTCATATTTAAGATTTCATCAAAATCAGTATATAAAATTACTCCTTTTATCCCAAATTTCTACCACTCCGTCGGAAGGAATGTTCTTGGGAAAAACGAGACCCAGCCACCCTATGTTGAGTAGAAGAAGTTCTGAACAAATCGTCTTCTACAATACCATTATTAATGACATCGACGTCAAGATCAGTTCCACAGAGAATTCAAAGTACTCTACTGAAGTTCACATTCTACAGAAACAGTAGAAAGTTACAAAATTCGATTCATTTACTCTCGTCAATGTAAACGAGATTTTTTGCGCGATTTCTTCATGACTATCATTATCAAAAAGGGTTTTGAAGGACACGATAGGATCGATTGATACTTATGATAAGGTTTTGGTAAATCAAGAAGCTCAGACAAAGTAGTAACAAAACACTCCTCATTATGGATAGTGTTTTAGCGCTTTCGTTAACGCGCTGATTTGGATGAAGTGTTCACGGTAAATGCTTATTGCCATGTGTAAATATCTTTACTTATAATGAGGCAAATCGAGTGCGTTGTGGCATATGGAATAAACTTTGACTAATGGTCACTGCCGAGAGTTTGTTTTTAGGGAGACAAACCATCCAATAGTAGCAACATTTAGTTGACAGCCTCATTGGAAAGCTTTTTTTGAAAAACAGCACGACATATTGCGACAGCTACGATCGCTCACATTGAAAAGTGCTAGCAGAGCGGTCGACATCGGTGGCGTAGTGACAGCACGCATGCTCAGTATGGGTGGAACACGGATTCAACTCTCGCCTGATATCGGATCTTTTGCACTACCTCCCTCATCTGTCGCTTGTTAATCGTCTGACGACTCAAGTATGTATCAATGAAACTCCCTTTTTTTATCAAGTGGTTCAAGGATAGCCCCGCAAGATCTTTCTCGCTGTAGGGACTCGTTGATTATCATATTCTTGAATCAGACTTTTTTTGTGACGAAGTCGAACCATCGGGTCGGTAGACTGTGATGCTCTTAACGTATCGAAAAATCCAGTCGGTAACGGATCTCGTTATCGTCAAAACACATTATGTGTCCAATCCACCTTATTTTCGATAGCCTGCATGTTTCGCATAGCATTCAGCATTTTTAATTGTTACTAGAGTTGCAACTCAAAGTGCAGAGCTATACGCCTATAAGAGAGAGCAATCGAGCACTTGTACGTTGGAAGCTGCTGGGCTAGGATAAGCTACACGGGCAGTGGAACGTTGCAAATACACATTTGAAAGCTCAGGGATTGTAAGGCAGTACGAATAAGCTACTCAATGACATTATGCGATGAGTACATTTTCGTGCAATAGTACTCTATGTCGCACGCTGTTTAGTACACTGGCGCCTATGAGTTGATATAAATGTCATGGACCCAATGTTACTCCGCGGAAAAGCAGTCGTGCCATTACACATTGTAGATGAACAAAGCGATAATTCACACCTTTTCAAATTTCTTCCTCAGCGCATTTTCAGAAATATAAATAAGCCGGGAGCGCCGTGGCCGAGTGGTTGTGATGCTTCTCGTAGTCCGCGTGGAGCCGAGCTCCACAACCCAACACTCTCAGGCAGTCAACAAAAACGCCCTATGGAACGCTACAGCCAGGCCATCGTCGAGACCGCAAGGGGACATACTTGAAGTATTCTACGTCATTCAAGAAGACGATGAAAAAAGAATTGAATGCTAAAAGTACTGGGATCGGTCCGATCAAAATTGAGATGAAGGGTTGTGAAATCAATTGTAATTAAATAATATATGAGACGATAACAAACATTTTGAAATCTTATTCGCATTTGTGAATTCATGTCAAAGAGATAATGAAACAAAAAAGCGTTACTTTGATATCTTCGTGTTTGAGGATTAAGTTCTCCAGATACCGACAATATTTATTGTTATTTAGTCGTTATGTTTCTTCAGCCAGTTTTTCCTTAAACTCACTAATTTCCAGAATTTCAAAACAATATGAATTAGCCAACTTTTGTCGGCTTACGAAAACAATCTGTCACCAAGCATCTCGCTACAATGAGTGAATCGTTTTGATCTTGAACAGAAAAAGAAGTGCGAAAAAAGATTTATTCTTAAATTACGCTTTCATCATCCTCAATACATTTGTAATGAAAGCCGAAGCAAATGATTAGAAACAGTAAAAAAACAGAGTGCAAAAGTGAGATTTAACAAAGCTGAGTACCGAATGATCTTCAGGATTATACACAAAGATCAAAGATGTTGAGCGATGTGCAAACTCTTGAAGCCAGGCGGGAATCGAACCGGTATTTTACCCTTTACGGAGGCGAATGTTAACCAACTGCGCTACCGAAGTCTGTTTTTGCCACCACTCTTTCTGCGCTGAAATATATCAATCTGTCAGCAACCAAGTATCAACACTTTAGCGTCGTAGTCGATGTCGGCATTAGTGCCAATTACTCTGACAGATTTGGATATAGATAATCAATGCCGATGTGCTTGCCATGCCAACCCGTTGACGGCTGTTTGCTGACAGGTTGATATATTGTAGCACTCGAGTAAAGGGTAAAATGCGGGTTCGATTCCCGCCCGACGTCAAAGTTTTGCCCATCGCTTAGCATCACTATATATGTAGAACGATCTATTGCAATTAGTTGAAGGAATTCCTATTAATGAGGAATGGGAAACAGGAAATCTACTATGGAACAATCAATTGGAACAGAATCGCTCAAATCAAAGAAAGTTGGAAGTAAAGGTATAACTTAGACCAAAATTAATTTCTTAGGGAAATTTTTGACTTATTAAAGCTATTTAGTTTTTGCATACAATTATTGGATAAAAAAAAAATGTGAACTGGAACCGACATAAGATCGGATTTTAGATTGTCGACACATCTTTGACTTCTAGCAGGAAATTATTCGTATTGATAAAATTAGCCTTCTTACTGGAGTTGCTTTAGGTGACGCGATTTTGATCAATAGACATTAGATGTTTAAATTTTAAGAGGAAATTTCACGTAGCTATGTTTATAGTTACCGAGCACGCAAGATATCATCTGCTATCATGAAACGATGTTAGAAGTAAACTTTTATCAATATAGCTTTGTTTCAAAGGAAATGAATAGAAAATATGAGCAGAGTTCGACAAGATCCAAGATAGTTCGAATTGAACATGAATAAAGTCATTGACTTAAATGACGTTTGGAGAATTTCTCCGCTTGCGTTCTGTACGACAAATAACTGTTCCAGAAAAATGCTACTACTTGTACAACGATTACACGCATATTCAAAGGTATTACATAGAAATTGATTAGTTGAACTGCTGGCCAAACCTGAAACGACACCAAAGGTATTAGTGAGCATTGATTGAGTAATGAAAAAAAATAGCTTGCTTTCAATTTTAGGCAGCTTGTAATCTTCGGTTGGATTTTTTTCGTCTGCCAGTCATACGAGGAAAAGATTTTGTTAAAAACGTCCTCGTCAGGAGGCTTGTTTTGGTTTTCTTAGTCGATAATACCACTTTTTCCAGCTCATAGTTGACATGGATATAACATATTATGAGCTCATAGGTCTAGAGGTATATAGGCACCTGTTTCGTTCTATTGGGACTCATCAGTTCCACCCTCCCTCGGTTCAGCCGATCCCCTGCGGTTAAATAATTCTCTGTGAAGAAATCGACGCCGAGTAATGAATCATCCCAAGTCAGATGATGGAGTTACCTGACATTGTGGTGCCCGACAGTCGGTCGCGTAACTGTTATAATGAATCATGCCTCTTCTGTCGATCGCTTTTATTTATTCCAATATTCAGTTATTATTTGTTATTTGTTTTATCATTTATCATTTTAGTCACTACTTAACCTCAGAGGATCGGCTGAACAGAGGGGTGAGGGGGGTGGTATTGATGAGTCCCAATAGGACGAAACAGGCGCCTATATACCATTAGACTTAACAGCTCAAAATATGGGTACTGTTCTATTATGGCGGCGCCACTTGGAGCCTGCGGTGAAAGCGTATTCTTTGCTGCTATTTGACGAATGTATGATTATCTGTTAGCTTAAATTAAGTGAATTCCAAAGGTCTATTTTATTCCGCATATTGTTTGTTTTCAACACCACACCTATCAAAATGAGATGTTTGTTCCACATTTGGAGATTTCTCGCCTGTTAAAAGTTTTTTTTTTATAACAGAATTTCAAAGACTAGATAGAGCAGATCTTTTTGATCCAGAAAAGATGTTTGTCTTTTGGAAAGAACTCCTTAGAGCTCTGCAATTCGCACAAGAAGAATGGACTTCACAATTTTGAAATATCGTTGTTTTCCGAACGCCTTCAAAAAAAGGGAGTTTCTGAATCTTTCAGTTGCTTTTTACCTTAATCAATAGCACAAATCTAGACAATTTCAGCAATATACCTACGATCACAAGGAAACCTTTCATTTCGCGTAACGGCCAAAATAAAAGTATGTTTCAATTTGAGGCGTTTTAACGCGTCTTTCGTCGGGGAGAGCATTTTCCTCATACTTTCAGAAGCCATTCAATAGTCTGAATTCTAGACATTCGTTTCGAGTGTTTTCTTAAGACCACAACTCAAAATTCAATATGCCTTGCAATCATTTTTGAGCTGCGCATGTCAGTGGTCTGTCAATGAGGGCTGACTTTTAGAGCCCGATACACGTGTTTCGACCATGCGATCTCGTCAGTCGGGCAGTTACCCTTTCTCGTCTTCTGCTAATCTCTGTGAAAATTCACCAAACACAGAGTATTGTACATTAGATTGCTCGTGCCTAGTATATTCAATATATCATAACATTCGCTTCGAGTGTTTTCTTAAGACCACAGCTCAAAATTCAATATGCCTTGCAATCGAACTCGCAGATCGCAAGATCGAAACACGTGTATCGGGCTCTATAAGTCAGCCCTCATTGAGAGACCACTGACATGCGTGGCTCAAAAATGATTGCAAGGCAAATTGAATTTTGAGCTGTGGTCTTAAGAAAACACTCGAAACGAATGTTATGATATATTGAATATACTAACCACGTGCAATCGAGTGTACATACTCTGTGTTCGGTGAGCTTTTCACCGGACATAGAGTGTAAAGCGTTCGTCGTCGCTAACTCTCAGTGTGGGGACTGGAGCACCCAAAGAGATTAACAAAAATCGAGAAAGGTTAACTACCCGACTGATGAGATCGCAAGATCGAAGCACGTGCATCGGGCTCTATAAGTCAGCCCTAGTTGACAGACCACTGACATGCGTGGCTCAAAAATGATTGCAAGGCATATTGAAGTCTGATTTGGTTTTTCGGAAGAACTTCTTAGTGAGCTGTAATAGGTTATGGCGTGCAATGCAGCGACGGCATTTGGCCACCACGCATTGCCAGGTATGTGGATGGGGTTTCGCAATACTGGCCCCTGGCTGACGAGCCATCACAGCGTTCCTCACATTGATTAGTCATCACAAGTCAACTGCCTTCAACTGCCTTTTGATTAACAACATTTAATTCCACTTAATCATAAGCATTTTTGCTTCGCCAAGCACCGAAAAAGAAGCCGTCATGCTCTTACAAAGACACGGCGTGTTACAATCCAAACCTTTGTGCAAGAAAGGACATCCAGTGAAGCTTCATTTTGATTCCAAACTTTTTGGCGATGTTACAAGCGTAGATGTCGCGATAAGGTTGGTATTAGAGTCGGAAGATCATTCGGGAACAGTAGTCTTCCTTTTGTTTATGCTCTCCGTTTCTTCCACGGTTGGAGAGAAGAGTCAACGCCGTCCAAATGGTGTAAAAAAACTTTGCATAAGCAGCGGCGCAGATGTAGGCAGCAGAACAACTGATTCGACTCCGTGGTAAGAAGACTGGAGGCAAAGGCAAGATTGTGGAGATAGACGAATCATTGTTCACAAAGAAGAATGAGAATGTCGGACGTGTGCTCCCCCAAAATAGATCGTTGTAGGAGTCTGTCGTGAGACAAAACATTGCTTTTTGGTGGCGGTTCCAGATTACACAGCACCCATCTTGCTGACTGCTATCAGAAACAACGTTGCCCAAGGTTCTACGATCTGTTCCGATTGTTGAAAAGATGCATAACTGAAGATATATAAAAAAGTGGTTTGCAGCACTTCATGGTTAACCATCATCACAATTTTGTAGGTCCACACAGGTTCTCGCAGAAACGGTCAAAAGATGTGAGGACCTGCAAAATGGCGCAACAGACGGCACCGAGGGTCCCGCACGCCAATTTTTGGAGTCTTACTTGGCTGAGTTCATGTGGCGTAAAATTTTCGCAGATGAAAATATGTGATTGTTGCGACCTTCCGTTTATTTTTCGCCAATGTCCCAGCTGTAATCTCCATTGTCGATTTAGGTGACAATGTTCTTAAATCTTGGATGCGATCAAAGTTTTCTGGCCTCCTGAACAGTGATCCATATTTTACTGTAAGTTTGTCAATCTTTGAAACACGATAAATTGTTTTCAACAAATTTTTTTTCTGAAAAAGCACATGAACATGTTGAAAGAATACTCGGACAGATTCCTAATTTTCATCAAAAAATCCACATATGATTTATGCAGCGCATTAGTATTACAGCTGTGCTCATACCCTAGCCGACAGGAAGTGTTCATTGAGTATGAAACCCAATATTCTCTCGGTCGTTACAAAGCTCGAAGAAGTCCTTTTCGAAAGTCAAATATACCATGATAGTTGGAAGATTTTCTCTATCTAAGGATTAAAAGTTTATTACAACAATATTTTCATCCAGTGAGAAATCTTCGAATGAGTAAAAGAATATTATTTTGATTGGCACGCCACCAAAAATGAGCTATTTGAGAAATTAAACATGCCATTGAAATTCTTTTGATTTGAGCTATCGATAAACTACGGAAACGTTTTGCAAAATCAAAAAAAGCGTTTCAGCGAAGGCCTCAAGTGGTGCCGCCATAATCGAACAGTACCAAAAAATGGTATATCATTAACAGATCAAATTACTTTGAGCGGGTCTATAATAAATACGGTCGATACAGGAGGTATGCCTCATAGTTGAATCAAATCTTCTCACGTCAAAGGCGGTTATTAGATCCTCTACAAAATACGGTACTACTGAAGGTGTCAGAAAGAAACGATATTCTGATCGTACGTATATGGTCTATTTTCGCAGGGAGCCGTGCCGTAGATAGACTCCTAAGTTCATCGCTGGTTTTCTCTCCTCTGGAAAATGAATTTTATGGAAGAAAAGTGTCGCGGACATGGGTTGCGCAAGACAGTTCCCGTTCTCTTCCGTCTTCCCTTTCCATATTATCCTATATTGATTTTCGCTGGCCTCTCCTAGTTTGGCATTAAAGTCTCGAACAACTAATTGTAGGAGTTTTCGCTGCAAATGACTTTCCTCAAATCATTGTAAAATGCACGTATCTTTCTTATCACCTGTACAAGTTTGTGAGTAATGGTTGAATGACACTGACTTTCTTTCCATACGGGAGATGAAAGCGAGCGATAGTGAGGCACGGTGATTGGACTTCTACAAAATGACAAGATGGGAGACATATGGATGAACAGAAAAGTCGACGCTCTTGACATTTCATGACGAGAACTATGCTTTAACGACTCGTGAGATATCCATGATCTGAATTTTTATGCCAATCTTACCTATTTTGGGCTCACGTAAACGATTACATAAAATTTAATGTGACCCTCAACTTAAGAATTGTGTGGAGGTCGTAGTCTGAAGAGACTGCTCTGGTGCTTTGGGTGTAAGGCAAAAAACAGTCTCTGTGGCATGTTGTGAGAGAGTTTGCTTCGTCTTTTTCAAATAAGTTCTGCTGAACTCCAGATTTAATCACCTCTCGACGCCTGTTCGATCGCCCGACGTCGTAGACGAACTCACCCGTCGTGCAGGGTGCTGAGGCAAAAAGTTTTTTGCTGGATTAAAATTTCTTCCTGAAGTTTCAAGGTCAGCCTAACCAAAGATTTCCTCGTGTCGTCATCACATTAGGGCAGTCATCGTTACCTGTAGCTCAGATGGACATTGCGACATTGCGACATGTAACTACCAAGACGACGGTGATTCCTGGTACGGTTTACTCTGCTTACTATGCTGGTGAAAACTTAGGAATCTTTTCAGCTTGGGCGATCCTACTGAAGGGTTGAGCTCCCGCTGTTAGCGCAATCCGGCATCCAGAAGTTTCTTCCAGCCAGGGGAGAGCGGCTTACTATGTTTGGACGAAAGCAAAATAGAAATAAAAATAAAATAGTGCAATGCTCATCACAAATTTTGTAGAACTATCTGCAAAAGAGTTCTCTTCTCATCATAAGCATCAAGTTTTGACTTTAGCATTCAGAAAGAAAAATTTACCTTTAAACTATTGGTATAGATCGTCCACCAATCCTTTTTCATTCTTTCATATGACTCATTTACGCCAACACCTTCTAGCATTCGCAAAACGAATAGAATTGAGGCATGAAACGGTGGAGCGAAGAAAGTCTATAGAGGAACTTTTCATCAAAAGGGTTTGTAAACTGAACGTTTTTAAAACGGTGCGAAAGTGATTACGGCTTAAACATTGTTAGAATTCTCTGTTTGACAATAAATTTTCAAATGAATGGGGCTGAGTTATATTGCGTTTCAATGCGCATTTCTAGCTTTATGCTTTAGTGTTGATGAACTATAACCTACTGCTTATTTTCATAGTGATTTAGTCTACGGAAAGGATGCTAGACGAAACAAATTAGAGCGATTTATTTCCACTATTTCAAAATGAGTCGGAAAGCAGCATAGATAACTCGCAACATCGATAACGCATTTACTCCCACGAATTCTAATGAATGTACAATGCAGTGGCGGCTAACGAAACTCCGTTGAGGAAACGCATTAAAACATTGCATAAAACTCAGTTACTTCTGTACTATCCTTATCGTGGCATGATTCGTCGAAGCCGACCTTCTAAAGACTACACGAGACATTACGGAAAACTCAATCTTAACCATTTTAGGGCTGTGCCAAACAAAGCAAATTGGAAGGATGAGAAAGGCTGCTGCAAAATTGATTTTGGTTTGATTAGAGATAGCCGATGGCCACATGTGGCACAGCGAAAGCATCAATAGTTAAACGAATTGGGCTACGCAGTTCTTCTGATCTTTCGTATTCGCTTTAAATAGTAGCAAACGACTGCACATCTTCAAATAACTCGACATTTTCATGCAAGAAATGCTTCCACGACCAGCAGGATGCAGAACTGCTTTGTGAAAGTCCGTCCAAATCCGAGGCATCGACTCTGGATTTACACGGTTAAACAAACATATTTCTAGATGGCAATGTATGATGATTGTAATGGCACCTACTTTGAACGGTAATAAATGTTAAGCCTAGTCATAATTCTTAAATTTCACTTCCCAAAGCCACAATCACTTTTGTACCACCATAAAATGACTTTGTAATGGAGAAAGAAAACCTGATCTATTGCGAGACGTTTGAGTGGAACAATTTTCGGTACACCTTTTACTCTTTCAAGTAATTTGAACCAAACGTGAAGAGCCGGTGCCTACAAAAAGAAGTGTAATAGCGCTTAGAATGACTGCATCACCTGTATGAGTACCATCTGCCTGATTTTGGAGTAACTCAGTCAAGACCTGATGCCCTCGCTAAACCCTCGCCTCCGGCATTAGTTTCTGAGTGAAACTACTTGATCGACACGTGCAAAAAACATAGAAAATTTAGTACGGCTTTTTGACAACTTCATAGCGACATCGCTGGGTTGTTGAAAGCTTCTCTGCCTGACCTCAACTTTGATCGCCACCACTAGTATAGAATTTTCGGAATTATCTAGGCATTATGTGGTAGGGAGTGCTTCTCATATCCCAAATTTCAACAGGATTTGGAGTTGTTTTCGTGGTAGAACTGTCATCTAAGAACTCATGAAACAGAGCAGACAAGACACTGCAACCTCATCATTTTAAGCACATTATTTTATCTAACCTGAAGAATTTGTATATTAGAAGTTATGAAATGTATTACGTAATGAACACTAGAGATTGTCAGGCAAAGGATAATCTATGAAATTTTTTGCGATGTCAACTGATTATATTTTTGCCAAGAATTAATTACGCTGCACAGAGGATGTCTATTATACCGTGTTATTATACTCTTGCCAAAAACACACAATAATTGTCAGCACATTTCAGAAACAAAATGTAGAGCATCTAATGTTTTGAACCTCGCTTTGGACATTCACTATAGTCTGTGGGAATGTTTAGAACTTCACCGAGGTTGTTACGTCAAAGCTTTTCGGCGACGTCGACCGCTTCATCAGTGGCCCACGTTGTACACTGAGCACCACTTTATTTGCTGGGAGGAGGAGATGTTATTTATGGTGATAGTATGTCATGTTGTGTTATCACCATTTTTTTCAGTTGATGGATTACGGCTAGAAAAGAATATGTAGAAATCCATCTCACGGGTCATGGGCCACTCATGAAGTGGTCCCGACCTTCCAGCTTCTAATGAACACGGCTTTCCATTATAATCAGTCGGTTTATTTATTTGACCGCCTCTTGCGGTGGTATGGTCTTATAATATACCAAATGATGTAGAATGCTCTGCAAAAACATTTTCGTCAGCTGGGATTCGAACCCAGATCTCACTCTTTTCTGGAGCCTATGCTAACCGTCGCATCACCGACGCTCGTTTTTTCACAGCACTGTTTATACGCTTTTACGCTTTTTGCACAGCACTCTACATTACTGGGTACATTATAAGACCATACCATTGCAAGAGGCGGTCAAATAAACGAAAACCGATTGATTATCGACACCCAGTATCAGTCAACAAAAGTAGGTTCAATGCCGATAGCGGCTGACTCGCCAGACCGCAGGCGGTTGGATGTTGACAGATAACGCGCTGTGGCGTTAAAAGAGTGCTGTGCAAAATGAACTTTCCAATATAGTCTGTGAGAAAGTTTGAAACCTTTCCAACGCCAGTAGCTCAGTGACATAGGAGCTATAAAATGGTGATATCACAGTATTATGTACTATCACCATAAATAGCGTCTTCCAATCCCTACTATAAAGTATGGTTAAGTGTGGGGCGTGAGCTGAGCGGCACCGCCGAAACGTACGTTTGGCTCTGACGTACCAATCTCGAAAAAGCTTCAAACATTCGCACAGACTATATCAATAATCATAAAGCGTAAAACATGGCAGAGAGTTTGTGCGTTTTGGTCGACATAAGCCACTTATTGGTCCTCGTGTAAGTGGCTATGGGAAATTCGTATCCTCACATTACCTTACATGGAGTTATTCGTCGCCGCTGAATGTATCAGTAAACAAATATCTGGAACCTGATACCGCAATTGCTGTTGGACGAAAAAGTCAGAAATAGCACGAGTCTAACATGTCTTTAGCTTCCCTCTCATAGCAGCACCTATGACTCAAGTTGTAAACAAGAAGATCAGAAACGATTTGAACACTCACAATATATGCTGATGCCAGTACTACAAATCTGACCGTCCTAGTAAAGTCGTACGTTTCAGAGTTCCGCTTCTCATATGCTACTTGGCTGAGAACATCACCAGCACCAGAGATCACTCCTACAGAAAAAGAATGTTGTGTTGCAACATGTCAATATAGCTTCTTGAAAATTAGCAAAAGACTTATAAAAAGAAGTTCGATATGACCTGATACAATCGTTGGAGGATGTTGATGAAAAATTTCGCAGCATAATTACCATCTTGATGAGGTTTTACTAACGATTACTGAGTTTTTTTGTAACGAATTGATGGATTGAATAATTGGCGGACGTATACAAGATTTTTAAATAGCTTCAGTGCCACGGGGATTTTCTTAAATCATCACTTTTACTGCTAAGTTGTTTAGGATACTGTTTCACATCAAATTTGTTCATAGAAAATTCATAGAAAGGTATGTGAATAATGATTTTGGTGTCACTTCTTTTTCACCATAAGATTGTAAATTATGAGCGCCTTTTGTTCCACTATTAATATTCGCTATGAATTAAGATAGATAAGATGGAGCGCATGTGGCGCAGTGGTTAGAGGTGCTCTGCGTCGCACGCTAAGTCATTGGTTGGATATCGCGCTCATGGCTCACCAAGCTATCTATCCCCTGCGGAGTCGGAAGACTGGTATCAGACTGATTTCAGACTTGTCTGGGAGGATAGGTAGCACTGACTCGGTACAGGAAGGCCACCGCGAGTCATTGTTAAGGCCAGATATGCATTAAATCACCTTAAACGAGGCTAAAAAATGAAGACGAATGCATGGCGTATCACTCAAGGATTGGTCGACACCGAGAGCTTTAAAGCTTTTTTTAGAAATCAGGTATACGTGATTGAGGTCGATGAGTGGTTAGCACCGCCAACCCACGTGAGTATTGGAAGAAGTACACGTGATTGTGAACGTATAAGATAACAACCACAAGATTATAATTCAAAAAAAAATTCATGAAGTTAGAACCAACCAGAAGCAATAGCATTTGTTAAGTGTGGTCGTTTCTTGAGAGAGTCTTGAAATAATCTGATCAGCATCTGTTTTTTCGGTGCTGAAAGTTGAGAGAGAATAAGGATTGATAAAGAATAAACGCTGACAAGCAGAAGGCAAAGTAAAAACTAAAACCAGCTTTACGACAACTGTGACAGTTCTGGCTGGGCAAACAAAATGTCTTAGAAAATATACAGGTTACGCAGAATATAAAAAGAACTGCGCCATAAAAATGCTACTCATCTAATGGTGAACGTTTTCAGACGTTCACTGTTTATCTGCGACTGATGGAGAAGACTGGTAATAACTGGTTTTGATCAACTAAAGGCCAAACAAAGGTCACGAAAAACTACGAGTTACACAGGTTGTATGAGAACTTAAAAGCACAATTCACTACTCGCCTACGACTGGAGTAGAAAACTGATAGGTATCTTCTAAATCCTTTGAAAATATTTACAGATAAGTAGAGAGTTGTTATTGATAATATGATAACTGTGGAGGAAAAAAGCAAGCCATAGAAGTTTTTGTCTTCAACTTACAAAAATTACAAACTATGTATATGGATAAAGGCAAGGATTGAGCTCACTAATTATTACCCGAGTGATGCGCCATGCATTCGACTTAACCGATTAAAGACCAGAGGACCCACCAGCCGCGTCTGGCCCCACCCTTGGCCCGGCCCCACCTGTCATGTCCATCCTTTGGTAGATGCTTGCGATAGTGATTGGGTTGATAATGGCAGTGATGGGAGTGATAGTGATGATAGTGATAGTGATCATAGTGCTAGTGGCGGAAGTGATAGTGATGATAGTGATCATAATAACAGTGACGGTAGTGATAGCGATGATAGTGATCATAATGATAGTGGCGGTAGTGATAGTGATGATAAAGATAGTGATCATACTGGTAGTGGCGATAGTGACAGTGATGATAATGATCATAGTGATAATGGCTTCACACTTCTGGCAGTCAACAACAAAATACCTATGGTTCGTCACAGGCAGGCTTTCCTTTAGATTGCAAGGAAATGTGCTCATCCAGTACTCTACGACATTGAATACCAGCAGTACTTGGATTGCCGCAGCACTGTGGCTTTCGTTTTAGTCAATCCCAAGTGGGGGATATGCCTTCTACATATAAAGGAATCGACGATGACTGTATTCTCAGATTATATGTTTTGAGCGAAGCCTTAGCAAGCAGTCGAAGTATTTATTTATACATCTTAGTTTATTGTGAAGTTTGAAATTATATGTGTAAATTGTTGCAGAGTCCAAAATTTATGTCATTTCACTTGCTTGACTGATATGTAATAAATGTCGTATTGATGAATGTCTTCTGAAAAAAAATTACGGAATTACTTGATCAGTGGTCGATCGGAAAGTTTTACCGTTACACGAGTACTTGCGCTGGGGTCGAAAGTTCCAATTTCAAACCTAGCAGTTATCCTAGGAATCTTTGACGAGGTTGGTTCAAAACACTTCCATTTTACTTATAGATAGCGCTTGCTGGCTTAATAGATCACTTACGATTCACAGTATTTTAATTGATTCATGCATTCCATGAAAGAGTTACGGGCCCAAGAGAATTAACCTCGTCTGATACGACAGATCAAATCTAGGCCTTGAGAAATCATTTCCAGCAAAGCGATCATATTGAGCGCTCGCTATCGGAAATAGATTTTGGTAATAAAATCACAGTTTGCCCAAGTTATAAGCCAAGGCTAACCACTAGAGTTTAATCCAAGGATTAAGCTTTTCACCACGTTTTTTCAACAAGATTTTTTCTATTTTTTTGTATCAAATAACACAAGGTCACACGAAGGCTGATAATGATAGCGGATAATTCCGAATTCGTCGAACTTGCTCATTTAAGGTAGGAACATACTCACTCCGGTGCAGTGATTCACAGTTACCTAATTTTTGATCTTCAGTCAGATGGACAAGGAATGATTTTATACAGGCACACATACCGATGAGAACACGATTATTTTTCAATTCGACCAAAACAAGTTTATCTGTCCGTTTTAGCAATAATGAAACTTATTATTAGAGCCTATGCCCTTTACAAGTATCGTCTCTGGACTCTTCTCTTTGTGTTTAACCTCATGCTGTTCCGTCGAGCTCCTATGAAGTTTCATGACTACACCAAGCGGCGCGAGTACTCAGTGAAAACTATTAGAAAGATTGTGCTTTGCTGCAGCGTTGAACTGACTATAGTCTTGACATTGCAATTCGTCACCAATATAAGCAATATCAAATTTATTTACTTTATTATTCCAACGGTATTTTTATCCTATAATGGACTCGTTTTCAACTTCATTGCGCTGGCAGACAGATCTCTTTTCATCTTCGAGGTACTTTGCAGAGCCACGTCATAAAAACTGAACAAATTTCAATCAAATACCTATTCAATTCGAAAAGTCAATCAAAATCCAGTTAAGATGCACAAAACGGATTTCTGTTCATCTTTTTACCATTTGTGCAAATTTTGCAATTTCACCATTCCAATACTTCTGTCCATAAATCAGAAAGCCCTTTGAATTTTGCTCCGTTTATTGTTGTGTGAGATTTGAGGAAGCTATACTCAACATAAAAATTGTCGGGATAGACAAATTAGCAGGTTTGTTCTGAGAAGGTAAAAGTGATTGAGGGTAGAACCTGACATGTAGCTCTAATTCGATAATGCATCCTAGGCTCACCGAACCGTCCCCCTCCCTCTCCGAGGTGGCAAATTGGTATCAGACTTATGGTAGAAGCAGCACTGAGCTGGTATCGGTAGGCTACAACGCGTCGCCACGTCTATTAAGAATTGATAAACTCGAGAACTTTAATCTTTTTGATGAAAAAACTCGTCAGATGATAGTTGAGCAGATTTGTTTGAAGTTTTGTAATGGCTGTAGGTGGGCTGTTCTAAAGTGTTAACCAAAGTTGTTATTCTTGACGAATAGTTTGCTTATCATACAAGTCTCGCACTGTTTTTTCCAACATGAAGTGATAAAAATCAATTTAGGGCGAGATCAAGACTGGGCCATTGTATCATTGAACAGTAGCTCATCAGATAATGTTTATTATCAAAATCAATTCAGTACGTTGGAAACCTTACCCGATAAATTAAGAACTCAGCGACATGTCTATTTTCTATCACTAGCCTTTGCTGCGAATCTGTACTAGAACGATATCCGTTTTTTTTTTTTGAAATGCTATCAGGAACTGAAAAAAGAGTGTGAACTGCCCAGAACAGCATTGTTATAGAACAGAGCTACACTACTGCCAATCTGTCAAAATAAAGGAGAACTTACCTATGACGCTTAACGTGAAGGTAGAAATGCAATTATGAGGTCGTACGACAAATCATCCTTTATATAGTCAAATTAACCATGTTTATAGGTAAGTAAAGAGAGAAGATATGGTGATATTGATAACATGATAAGCCATTCCAGTGCTGATCACAACTGGATTGCATTGGGTTTTGCACAACCTGCGGTCAGGCATTGTCGGTTGATGTCCTGATGAATCGTTAAGTTTTCCCTATTTTCAAAAAAAATCCTACTCTGTGGGCTCTCAGATGTTATTAAAGAACGAAAAAAACACAAAAAAAAAAATAAAATAAGAATAAAAAAAAAAAAAATAAAAAAAAAAGGAAAAAATAACAAAAGAAACATCGTCTCAAAAAAAAAAAAGATTAAAAAAAATAAAAAAATAAAAAAAAAAAAAATACAAAAAAAAAAATAAAATGAAAAAATAAAAAAAAACAAAAAAAAAAAAAAAAAAAAAAAAAAAACAAAGAAAAAAGAAACGAAATCCAGATTATAAAAAATAGGAAAAAAAAAAAAAAAAAAATAAAAAATGTAAAAAAGAAAAAAACTAAAATAGCGAAAAAAAAATAAAGACAGA
>JAHQIW010005004.1:0-17414 GCA_019055375.1 Parelaphostrongylus tenuis
CAATTGGAAGGGAGGTTGGCAAACTTTGTAAAAGGTCAGCATTATTTCAGTATATTTGCTATCCGATACACTTCAAGTTCTAATTTCTCAGCTACACCTTTAGATTATATCAGTTATATTTGTGTAGCTGCAACGGAATAACTTCTTAAACTCAGTGATCTTAACTCTATAATGAAACTTGTTGTGGTGGAGATTTGACGGAAGATATTAGTAAAAAAGAGCTTATCAAGCTTGTGATAAGATAGCGATTCGAGTTGGACTACAGTCTATTCATGCATGTCACCCACCCATTCCTTCGTTCTGGTGTACCAGTATATGATCTTATGCAGCTCTTTCGACCATATTTCAATGAATGCAGCGAAATCGATATTGGTACGTGTATTGGAAATTTCTAATACCTTCCCAGCTAATGGGTTTTGAAAAATTTACCCTGAGAAAACTGAACAATTCCTACTCCTTTTATAAGGCTTATCGAGTTGTTTGAAATTTTGATCCTCTATTATACCGTCAACAAAGCAGCTCTGCGAGCAGTTTTTCTTGTTGATTGAGGCGCGAGGTTGACGGGGCAAGTGTTGAAAATGCTCCAGTCATTGCACACGTGTATTATTATGAGGGAAAAAGTGTCCAGAAGTTTGCAATAAAAGATGATTCCATGCATGACAGAATTACTCTAATCTAAGTTCACTCTTGAAAATAGCTGAAGGTGTTATTAAGTGCTCAGTGTGTGCAGAATTGTTCAGTATGTTCACTAAGCGAATTCGCCGACGTAAACGCGCCGAAACGATTTTCAGTTACTACTTTTGCTTTCATAGAAGCTCAATAGATACGCTTCCTTCTAGAAGTCGATGCTTTATGACGAAGAATGTGTACATGTTGGGAGCATCTGCTATTAAAAGATGATGAGCAGTCTGCCATGCCTACCAAAATGATAAATGATATCATTTTTATATTACTTAGAGACAACGCTGGTAATTACGTAGGATTAGTGGTGTTAAATTGATTTAACAGATATAATCTAATAAGGATATAACAAGGTTTTAAGCCATCAGGTCTATGCTATACAGGCGCCTGTCTTGTTCTATTAGAACTCATCAGTAACATCCTCCCTCAGTTCAGCCGATCCCCTGAGGTTAAATAATCCTCTATAAAAATGTCGACGCCGAGTAATAAATCACCCCAAGTCAGATGATGGAACTGATTCCATTCAAATTCCTTTAGGACGGAACAGGCGCCTGTATAGCACCAGAACTGATGGCTCAAAACATGCTATATCCTTACCAGATTATATCGTTCTGCGTGGGTCTATAAAAAAGCGGTCGAAGGTAGAAGTATGAACCAACGGAAGAAAAAGTGGTTTCTAATTCGGAATAATTGACAGCCGTCATGCCATGTAGTAATTCTATGTCACTTCTCGAACGTAAAGTCAAGTAGCTAAGAAATACGAGACATAGTCCTACGGGAGTTTATCGTTGGCAAACTTATTGCAAAAAGCTAACAATCTTTCGACACATTTCATTTCTTCAGAGTCAATTGACCGAGCCGATGATCCACAGTCGTTCATCCTTGTTATGGCCTTTTCTGTCGTTCGAGTCGGATCCTCATCGGAGGACACCGCTCCAAATGAAATGTTTATCCGGCAGCGCTCATTTCATACATGATGGTAATTGATGGTACTGATTGGTTACTTATAATAGTCTTTTTTGAACGGATGATTCATCCTGCAGCAGTATGTGTTTCATTCACTAGCATTCACTGTTATGACAAGTTGGAAACCGACTCTCGTCTAACTTCAGCTTTACCATTTATACACATATTCTTCCTTGACTGAACAAGAGGCACTTACCGCTCTAGAATAGAGAAGTTAGGAATTTTTCCGAAAAGATGTTTACACTCAAAAGTTCTTATTAATAACAGTTTTGGTTGAATATGAGCCGAATATGACGAACATGGTGCCTGATTCAAAAAGAAGCCCGTTGAATGTTAAACGTACGATTCAGCGCATTGATGCAAGACTTTGCATTCTAAAATGAAAGTTAAAACATAGGACTTTGGATTCACCCATTTTGAAAGAACTGATCACAGTGTAGCTGGTCATCATGTTGAAATCAGTATTGATATGATAATCTCTATACAATTCTGAAGCCCGCTAACTAATTTCTTCAGATCGTGATCTTACTATTGTTTCCAAACTGCAAAATTATCTAAGGACGCTAAGGAAGCTTCAGAACATGACTTTAAGAGAGTGGTTTGATGGACCGTGTGAGCGAAAAACAACACGTATCGTCTCAAAAGGGCCAATAAAATTACATATATCATTTCTTTCAAGTAACATCAAGCTTTTGAGTCAAAACAATGAGAGAAAAAAGATAGAATTCTAACCAATGAAAATATTGCAGCAAGGTCACACTACCAGATTTCTATGCACTTTCATACAAATAGTGTAAAACAGTATAGAGCACGGGTGGCACAGTGGCTAGAGATGCTCTGGCCTACACGTAGTCCACCAATTGATGGACGACTGTTCGATCCCACTCCTGAGGCTCACAAAGCCTTCCGTCTCTCCAGAGTTCACAAATTGTCACAAGACCTTGTCTAGGAGCATAGCATCACTAACTTCGTACATCGGTAAGCTATCATTTGTCATTATAAAGGTCCGACGTGCACTCAGTCGCGTTAGACGATACTAGATGAATACGGATGTATAGCGCATATTTCAGGATTGATCAACTCCAAGAGCTTTACACCTTCAATCTTGTACATGGCATACGTTGAGGCTTTGAAGAAGGCAAAGTCATGAAAACGTTACCACCAAGCTGCTATTGCTAGTGCTACTATTAGTAATCTCGTGAAAGGTATACTAGACAAGTCTCTAAGGTTCACCCGTAAGCTTAGAAATAAACGTGCGAGCCTCCTGTGGCATGTGATGTCGAAACAGTGAAACAAAGAGATTACATGCAGTTACAATAGCAAATATCGAATAATCAATCTAAAAGCATTAGAACAATGAAAACTCATGCTACGAAAATCCAAAAAACCAGTCGAAATACATTCATATTTCATTTCAATGGTTTATCATTTAACAGAATAAGAACAGAGTCACTGCTTTCAAACGACTTTTCAATGGAATCAGTACAAAACGATTGTGAAAAGATCAATAATTGGACTCTGAAACATGAACATGGCTTTGACATCTTAACGTCAAAAAAATCTTTTGGCAGTACTCTGAACACTGCAACTTATTGTCGTGATTTATTGATGAAGGCTCCGATATTGCAGATGAGCCACAGTAAGTTTATTTCTTACATTCAAAATTCAATGCGAGATCCGGTTGTAAATGGAGTTTAGGCAACTTTTTCTTCAACTGCACCCTATTAACAATACGTCATAATTTCTAGATCGAGCACGACTCACTTCCGTGTTCTTTGCGATTTGCAAATAAAGGAGACGCCGCCTTCTTCTAGAGCTCAATAAAAGAAATGAAAGTTCGAACTAAATATAGTAAACGACTCTTCTACCTTTTCAAATTATTGCCGAGAGTATTCGTCCTTCAATTACATCAAAATCATCTAAAATTTGAGGTTCTCTGGAACTATATTTATATGACTTTTCATTAATATTGAGCCAACATGTCATGTGGTCCGATAAGGGCTCTTGAATAGAACGATACACTTGTTTCGACCTTACAGACTCGTCAGTCGGCCAGAACCCATCGTCTTTCTATCTTTTGATTAGCCAATCCTCTCGGGAGCCTGCTCTTCCTACAGAGGGGTGTGGCTGTAGCCAGAAATCTAAGCTTTCCCATGATACCTAACAATTCCAAGAGAAGTTTCATGAATCAGAAAGAACCAAAAAAGTATATTATTGAATTTTTTCAAGATTTTCGCTTCTGAGTGAGTTTTGAAAGCCCGATGAAAAGTCTTTGAGCCAAAGGAGTTCTTTCAAAAAATAGGACATTGTACTCTTTATGTCTGCCACTAAACGTTGTAGTAGAACTGATTCATTTCGAATTCCCGACACATATACATAAGAGCGTTCATAGGTTCTCATCACCAAAAGTCGTACAACTTTATGGGCTGAAAATGCCTTTCCCATATAAATCTCCTATGAGGACGTTGACAGATAGAATGCTTTTTCGACTCAAGTCGAGCTCGAACCAGCGAGCATTCACGCGCTGCACAGCGTTCTCAACCGTCACTCTACAACGGAGCACGAACTTTAAGAGCACTTAAGAACTCAGAGGAAAGTAGAACAGCTTATGAAGCAAACTCCAAAAGAGTTCAGTCGTTGTTATGATCAATGAGTGCAATTTTCGTTGACATAGGCAAGTAACATAGAGTTACATCACCCTTTAATCACTTAATTAGGTGAGGTGATATCAATCACTGAAGAAATATGAAACTCACCACCGACTTAAACATGGTAACAAAAAAGAGATCGAGTTTACCCATCAGTTCTTCATTAATCTCATGTTAACGCTAATGATTCTTCCAGTGAACTCCCATATACATTTCATATTTCAAATCTTCCATCTTCCATCTCGTAAAACGCTTCATAAGAAGTATATGTTAATCTTCATTTGACAGCTGACATTTCGGCAGTTCGCCTTCTTCAGAGCCTGCAACGGTCTAATTGTCCGCAATCCAATCAATCAAACACTTCCATTACTCTTTCAGAAAAAATCACCAGACCTAGATTACAATCGCATCCAGAACAAAATCAACTCACAACATACTCGCCGCTTTTATATATGTGTTCCACTGAATGATTTGAGTGGCGATCATCGGAAGAAGATCACATGGGCTCGTAATGCACTTTATCCATCAAAACAACAGTCTTATATACTGACTCATTTCACTAGTGATAACGAGGCATTCTTTGTTGCGGTTCTTGGTCGGAATGGTGGTTTAATCCAAAGTGCTTCCAAAATTTTCGCGCTGATGTTTTTTATTCCTGAGCAAGGAATTCGATCTCAAATTCAACTCCGTCGTGTTTCTATTTTTTAAGCGTCCCTAGCGGGGTGTTCCGTCTATAAAGACGCTTGTCGGCTAGGTGTTCTTCTATGCGAGCATGGAGCGGCCTAGCCGATTTCCCCGTATGCTAGGACAAATTTCAGCCCATCTGACAAACATTCAGATGTTCCTCGATCGTCTGCGTGACGCGAACACTAACAACGCGTACGTAAAGGAGTCATTCAACGTCACTGCTTTATACACCAACGTATCGAATGACTCCGCATTGCAAGCCACACATGAGCTTCTGGTACAACACCAGGTAGCTGTAAACATGTATGGCTTGTCGATTGAGCAGTCATGGCCCTATTAAAAAAGTGTCTGAACTGCTCAATCTTAGAATGGTCCGGGAAGTATTATGCTCAAATGAGAGGGCTGCCAATAGGGCAGCGACTGGCACCTTGCCTGGCGAATGCCTTCATGTCAAAAGTGGAAGCACCAGTGATGGATCTCCGACCACTACTCTACTGTAGGTATATAGATGATTGTTTGGTTATCTGTTCCATTTGCGAGGAGCTATATAATTGTTTTAGATTGCTGAATGAACAGTCAGAGTAGGTAAAATTCAGCTGTGAGATACCAAAAGATGATTGGCCTTCTTTCTTGAACGTGCAAATAAGCCTAAGCGAGAGCGACTTCATAACATAGTGGCATCAAAAGCGAAGTAATAAGAATATCTTGATTCCCTATCTCTCTTCTCATCCCTCACATACGAAAGAGGCGCTAGCAAATAACATGTTTCGATTAGCAGGTAATGTATGTACTGGGGAGGAGCAGAGAGTAAAATCCGTGAAACTCGCTCGGGAAATAGCCACTTCTGACGGATAGGAATTTGTTGCCCCTCGGCTTAGGTTTAGAGGAAAGAGCCCGCCTGCGAACGAAATTTCGAATGAAAGGAAAATCCTGTTCTTTTCAAATGAGACAGCTATGAAACGCTGTTTGAAAAGAGCGAATTTAGAGCAGGCGGTAGCTATCACTGAAATTCCACCGAATACTCTAAGACGATTAGTCCGCAACCGCTTATATGACCGTCTCTGTATAATGAGTGATTGTAAAATATGCCCTAACGGCAGAGACGGTGATTGCATGAGCGTAGGTACCGTCTACGTAATCTCTTGCAAAGCGTGAAGCAATAAATATATTGGCGAAAACGGTAGGCCACTCTGTGCCCTCATAGAAGCTTGCAAATTACTGAAATAAAATTTAGTTTGAATCGACTACCACTGAAATCGAGTAGTTGTAAATGTAAACGTAGTTTCTTCAATCACGATAGCCTGAATTGTTGTTCACAGCACTTCGAATCGGTGAGTACTTGTGTTTCAAAAGTTGCCCAGCGTATTTTGTTTGAGATTATGATATAATAAATGACTGCTATGGCCTCTGTGATTTGGCACTTGTAATGGAGTAAACTGTATCACTCCCATTAGCATGGATGTAGTTCTCGTGAAAGCTTTTAGAACAATTACTACAGCCATAATGATTAGTCAATTTTGTGATTCGGTAAGGAGTTTTGATATATTTCCAACCATAAAATTTTGTTATTTGGCCCGCTATACTAGCTTTATTCTGTGATTTCATTAATTCAGTTACCGAAGATCATTTTTTTTTCTTCGTTTTTGAAATGAATAACAGTTCACTTCAACTGAGTGAATCAGATATGATTGAATGTTCAATAAAAAGACAATTCACTTTGACAGGATATCTTTCATCAACGGCTAATGTAAGTGCTTCCGCTTTTTTTGTTATTCGAATTACGTGGAGAAATCCATTGCGCAGTGTTTAACGTAGACTTCAGAGGACCATGATGTATCACACTAAATTTTAGTGAGCAGTATATGCACAGCTTTAAACTCTTATTGAAACTTACAAATTCCCTATGTGATTCCAGATCTGTTCTCAAAAATGTTAGACAACTTTCTGAAGCGGATGATTTTTCAGTTTCAGGTACTGAAGAAGATGTGTATTTGAAATGTGGAGCGATATTTTGTTCTCTGAAAGAAACTCACACACTGCAATATTCTTCCTTTACTAAGAATAAAAATTCGGCTTGCAATAAGAAACCTTCAAAAGATTTTGTTGGTGCAACGGTTATAACATTTTGTATCGCACAGAAGGTAATTTTAATGTGAGCTTTTTTCCTTGATTTACTAAGTGTAAGTTTTAACTGTGATGTCGAGTCACGATGACATAAATGATAAAATACCTTTCTATTCGACTGCGTTTTCTTTTTGAGCCTCGCTCAAAACTCAGTTTGATCTGATAGCTTACTTGAAACCTTGCAGGTGTCTCATGACACTTCGAGTCATGGGGTGTACCTTTCGGCCTTCATGTCACGCCTCATCAATAACACAGGCCTTTCGGTCCAACCGAGCCCCTACATATTAGGTCACCGGCAAAGGTATATTGAATTCTGAACGGTGTCCCAAAAAAACGGCCCAGTGAAAAGGTACTGCTATATTTGTTTCATCAGCCATCGAGCAACAGACTGTCACTGCAATGCAGGTGATCTTTTCACCTAGCGTGTAGCGTAACATGTTCGACGTTGTTCGTCCTAAATGTAAGGGTTCGGTTGAATCGAAAGCCATGTGCTACTGATGAGGTTGACATGGAAGCCGAAAGGTATGTCTAGTACTCAAAGTGTCGTATTACACTTCTAAAATTCTGGAAATATGCCATCAAAAATAACATGAGCGGAATTAAGACTAGGTGGAGCAAAAGATGAGACGAGGAAAATCTGTTCTAAAACTGATTGGAAATCTATACACTCCGTTTTGAAATAACTCTGCTCCTAGCATGATACCCTCGGATTGAACACCGCTGGACGGTTATGAGATTGTTCGATGCAAGCGATTATGGGGTGCTAATACTAAATATCAACTACCACCCGGGCGTAATGTCAAAAGGCATTTCGGTAATTAATATGGCAATTGTGGCTCCATGCCTATCGAAGTAGTGTAAGGTGATTTCGTATGACATGGAAGGTTATGAATGGCGACTGTATGAAGAGAAATAGGGTGTTTTGTGCAAGTAGTCGTGCTACCTCCATAGTGACTAACTTATTAGAAAAGAAAAACCTAGACTGTTTCTTACATAAAACTTGATTATTAATTTCATTTTGCTAACTTTTTCAATCAATTCGCTAAATCCGACCATTTTGGTTGTCAGTCTTCTTGATTCCGTCTTTATTTTTGTTACACATAACCTTTGGAACGTCGGTGGTTGCTGAATATTTGAATGAGTTCATCAGATTAATTATAAATTTTACGGCGTATCAGCTTTCTAATCCTGTTTACTTCACTAACAAATCCGCCTTGAAGTTCAATCCGTTGGCTAACTATCAAAAGGATGAAACGTAGCATTTTTTTTTCGTTACTAGAGTTCATAAAAAGGCCCCTAAACGTAGTAAGACTGTTGTTAAAATCGCATTTCTCAAGCCATCACACGACTTCTAAAAGCTTGAAGAGCCGACCATAAAGTACACACCGATGAAAAAAGTAGAATCCGTGAAACTGGCTGTGGGAATAGCCACTTCTAATGGATACGAATTTGTAGCCCCTTGGCTTAGGCTTAGAGGAAAGAGTAAGCCTCCGAACGAAAACTCGAATAAAAGAAAAGTCCCGTTCATCCTTCTGTTCTTATCAAATGAGATTAGTACAGCTATAAAACGCTGTTTAAAAAGATTAGAGCATTCGGTGGCTATTATTGAAATACCACCGAATACTCTAAGACGCCAACTAGTTCGCAACCGCTTAGATGACCGTCTGTGTATAGTGAAAGATTGTAAAATATGTCTTAACGGCAGAGACGATGACTGCATGAGCATAGGTACAGTTTAGTGGATCTTTCGCAAATCGTGTAGCGATAAATATATTGGCGAAACGGGTAGGCCGCTCTATTTCCGCATAGAAGAACACCTACCTAACTGACAAGCGTCTTAATAGACGGAACACTCCGCTAGGGACTCATAGAGAACAAAAACACGACGGATCTGATTTTTAGATAGAAGTCACCATCCTTGCGCAGGAATAAAAAGCATCAGCGCGAAAATTTTCTGAAGCACTTTGAATTAACACCACTATTCCGACTATGAACCGCAGCGAAGAATGCCTCGTTATAACACGTGATTTGAGTCGGTATATAAGCTTGTTGTTTTGATGGGCAAGGGTGATCACCACTTGAATCATTCAGTGTAACACATATAAAAAAGCGGTGAGTATGTTGGTTGATTTAAGCGATTGAAATCTAGGTTTGGTGATTTTTTCTGTAGGAGTCATGGAAATGTTTGGCTGGTTGGATGGCGGACAATTTGACCTTTCAAGGCTCTGAAGAAGGCGAACTGCCGAAACGTCAGTTGTCAAATAAAGATCAATGTAACACCTCGAGTTTGGCTTAAAGAAGAAAATCGAGAATTATATTGAAGCATGCCGAGGTTAATAGACAGTCGGTATTGGGAATTATCGAATATTTCATAACTATTATTTGAGCCAACATGTCATGTGGTCTGCTACAGGGCTGACTTATTAAGCCCAATACACGTGTTTCGACTTTGGCGGTCTCATTAGTCGAGTGGTACCCTTCGTCTTCAGCCAATCCTTTCGGTGCGCTCAATCCCTTATACTAATAGTAGGCGACAACGATCATTTTACACACCGTTCACTAAGTGAAACCATCACTGAAGGGACAGTGTTGTACACTCTATTGCCGTTAGCTGGTATCGTTAGTATATCATATCTTTCGTTTCAAGTGTTTTCTTAAGACCACGCTCGAATTTCAATATGCCTAATATTCATTTTTTGAGGGCGTATTTCGCCTTTTACAGACCAACTTGTAGAGCCCGATACACTTATGGAGTCCATCAACTGGCTATTAGAGTCAACTTAAGATACAGAAAATGATAAAAACTTACTAACCAATGTGAACAATGCAAAATCATAATTTTCTGTTTTCCGACACTCTCTTCTCTCATTTTAGGCGTTCACTTCCTTATTCCGATCATCAATATCGTCAATATGTTCGAAAAGAGAATTCGTCAACTGATTAATAGAGTTAACTTAGGGCAAAAAATCTTCATCGTTCAGATGGTTCTATCATTCGCTAAATTATCGCCATGCTCGAAGAGAACGTCCATCCTTTGACGAATAGAGCTAACGTGGGACACAAAAAATAAAAAATGAGCAAATTGTTCTTGAGCATTCCATGCAACCAATCTTAGGTTCACTTTCCTAGCTCAAAAACTTCGGGCGACTCACTCAACTAGCAATCTGCATGTCAATGAGGGAAAAAGGTCAACAAATAGTCACGCTCCAACCACCTTGTCACCTGAGTCCTATCTGAATAGATATTTCAGAACAAGAAAAAGAGTCTCTAGAGTGGTCGACATCTTCTTGACCTGCGAATGACGACCCATTCATGCTCTAACTAACATCGCAGCTAATGAAAATGGGCTCAAAATTTCCGTATATGACACCAATGCCAGGTTTAAGTTTCCATAGTAGATTTTTCACCACTGCAGAAGATTGAACACTCTCAATTAATCCACTACGAACAAACTTACTTTCACAAGCGTATTTGTTTGAACCAATGAAAACCGATAGCAATCACCTAAACAAGAAGAATGCAAAGTTCTCGAATATGAATTAGCTGAGAATTGAATGAGATAAAGTTTTGACATACTGAACGCTTATAACTTTAATTTACTCTCATTGATGTCTAGTGATATTGTGATAATCGGTGATATTCTTATTTTCATTGTGCAATTAAGAAAAGCCACTTCAACAACAGCCGTTTTTCAGAGGCGATTGGTTAGCAATGGATTCATTACACATGGTAGGTTTTTAGCGCTTACTCAGCATTATTCACTTTTGAAGCATTCTTCACTGAGTTTTATTTTTTACTTCGCTGATAACCATATGTGGTTGAATGTTTCAGAGAAACAAAAGAGAGCTTCCGGACGCAAGCGGAAACTTAGCAAGGAGAAACGCTGTTGAGAAGGATGCTCAGTTTACAAGAAGACCGGTACTCAAAAATCAGCGCAATACGATTCGTTTTCATAAAATTGTTTCAAATTTCGGATTTGGCCTAGATCAATCCCAGCTTGTATACTTTAGCTCGCTGATCAGCAGACGGTAGTGAAACCTAGGCCGAGGTCCAGCTCAGAGAACAAACTCACGCTTGAGGATGAAACAAAACAAGTGCAAAAACTTGAAGAGATAGTCTGTCATTACGCAGTGGGTATACAGAGAGAGATCCAATATGTGGATTATCGCGATCAGTTGGAAAATTTTGTTTGATCACTACATGCACATGTTAATTCTATTCGAATGGGTTATGCTTCGGCTCTCTACTCCAAATTTGTGGGGAACATCCATCGGTAAATTAGATTAGTGCATAATCCAAATCTAGGTTCAATCAAATCTTCTCCACCATAAGAAACTGTGTCAGATTGAAGATTTCATGGCCCATTCACCCGCAACATCGGTGATGCGAAAAACTTTTGTGGACTGGTTGATTCAGGTGTTTCTTGAAGACGTGTGACTATCAACATTCTTTTCTAGCTTTTTTATATGAGGATTTGCTAGAACTCTCTTGAATCACACTGCTTTAAGGTGCACCAAAGTTTTCATCTTCTTTCTGAACGCTCTATCTCACAGTATATCTTGTCGACGTAATGCTGTCGCGAACAAAAGTTCACAAAAGCGAGATGCGACGAGTAGGGATCACGTGCATGTGAGCTTCCAAAAACTGATGTTTTTAAATTGTTCCAGAGCTTCATTTCTTCAGGGAAATTGCTTGCAAATATGAAAAAATGCGTACGCCACATATTCACAATTTTGCCTATATAGCTGGCCTTAGCTGCACTAAAAAGAAGATTCTAAAGATGGAAGCAAAGATACTGGTCGCTGTTAGGTAGGTTTCTTAACATTTTCCTTCTCTTATATTTTCAAATGCAAAAATACTCTGCATAGGTTTGATCTTTCGCATCCACATCCTATCGTGTTTTTCCGATGGTACACCAAAGGAATGAAGTTTGAAGCGAAGCGACTTCATATGGCCAAATTTCTAATGGAGGTTTGCTTTATGCTTATATCTGTAGTATTACCTTTCTGTCTTTTACGTCTTATACGAGGGCTGAGAGCCGTTTTCATAATGTTTCAGATGGCGCTTCTTGGTTCTACACTCTCACTGATTTTGCCATCGCGCACTGCATGTGTATGTGTAATTATTGCTTCAAAATTGTGCGATACAGCTCATGGTAGCAACACGATGAGATATGTTTTAATTGGTCTGTGGCGAAGACGCAGGGTCACTGGTTGACCCGAGTTCGAACTAAGGCGGCCAATGCACCAAAATTGTAGCGAAGGTTTGTAGCCGATGCACTACATTACATGTGAAGCTCCAGGGGATTCAAGTGTATTGTGAAAGTTCAGTGGTTTATATGGGTTGTTTCAAACATTGGGATGGAACCAAACAATAGCGTGGTTACAAACAATGTGGTAGAACCAAACAACCTATAATATACATAAATTACTATTATAACAATATATACATAATTGCGGCATATCGTTTTGTGAACATAAAGGATAAAGCTCTCGGCGTTAATCTATCCCTGAGGGATGCGCCATGCATTCGACTTCAATTTTTAACTTCGTTTGAGGTGATTGAATGCACATCTGGCCTTTACAATGACTCGCGGTGGCCTCCCGCTGAACCGAATCAGTGCTGCTTATCCTCCCAGACAAGTCTGAGACCTGTCTGGTACCAATTCACCGACCCCGGAAGGATGGATGGCTTGGTGAGCCATGAGCGCGAGATCGAACCATTGACCTTGTGTGCGACGCATGGCACCTCTAACCACTGCGCCACATGCACTCTTTTGCGCAGAGCGCATGTGCCGCAGTGGTTAGAGGTGTTCTGCGTCGCACACAAGGTCAATGGTTCGATCTCGCGCTCATGGCTCACCAAGCCATCCATCCTTCCGGGGTCGGTGAATTGGTACCAGACAGGTCTCAGACTTGTCTGGGAGGATAAGCAGCACTGACTCGGTTCAGCGGGAGGCCACCGCGAGTCATTGTAAAGGCCAGATATGCATTCAATCACCTCAATCACCTTTGTGAACATATGCCCATGTAAATGTGAGTGACCGATTAATGAGAAGTATCGTCATCTGACGGTGCTATGACTGTTATTATAACTGACGGTGTTATTGTAACTAACGATGTTATTGTGACTGACGGTGTTATTGCAATTGACGAAGCACGACTAGGCGGCGGAGCCCGTTGGGATTGTTATGCTCGCCCAGGAATCACAAGCCAACGGTGGGATTTAGTGGGTGAATATATAGTGTGTTAGTGGGGTCACTACTGATTATACATGGGCAGAATCGTTTAACCGCTGTGGTGGGCCGAGCATAGCGTAAGTGAGCTCGCTCCGCCGCGGAAGCGCTACGTTCCGCTCACAATTCTTCTAGGTTCATTTAGCAATTATACGAACACAACCTTATGATAGCAATTAGGTACACGACAACGAAATTTTGTGAAGACAGCAATAATGGATCGATTACGATTCGAGGTGAGGTGGTCCGAATGAAGTCAAATGACCGTTCGGATGATGCCTGGCAATCGAACTGAGTGTTGAGGTTAGTGGCAGCTGTGTGCCGCCTTCGCCACTTGGACCATTTTTGTCTAAGGTCGTCGAACCTCTGCTATACCATCTGCTCTCTAAGGTCATGGACCCTCTGCGTTGCCTAAGGCATCATGTAATTCCGAAAAAGATAGCAAAGCTCCGTTGAGACAGTTTTTAACAATGCAAATATGCGGTGAATAAATTGGGGAGTGGTAACATGCAGAGTTGATGTTTTATTGTCCACTAACGAATCGTTGCAACAGCTTTCAGTCCTCACACAGAAAATGTTACATAGTTCGAATTTTGATGTATTAATATAGCATAAAAGAGCTGGCTGTTTGTTATTACATGCTGTGTCATTACAGCGCCATAGAATTATACAACACTCCTACTTTCTTTTAGGAAATTAACCGGTATCAAAGCTGAAGAGACGGAAGCTCTTGCAGCAGTGTTTGCAAGAGTGGCTTTGAGACTTCATTCATCACCACAGATAGTAGCTGTACATAAAAAAATACTCATCAGCCGGATTTTTAGCCGTGTCGCAGTTTCGCGACAGTGATATTAGAGTACTTACTGAGCTTTCGTCCTAAAAGTCTCATTGCAGCTGCTTTCTCAGTCACCCACACTCGCATGTCCAACTTGTCATCCTCTTGCTCCAATTGTGCTACTGACTTTATATTTGGCTAGCAACACTGCGTTTTCATTCCCATCGAATGTAACCATATTGATATGACATATAACGTCTTCATAATGGAATATTTGGCAAAATAGACTCATGCTCTATGAAACGTGACTGCTATTGATGTTGAGCATACGATGGTCAGGTTCCTGCTCTCCTATTTCTTGTGTTTATGCCGAATACTAGACTTCATACTAACTGCTATAGCATTTTCAGAGCTCTAGTGTGATCTGCGTAGATGCTCATGGTCATTATATCATGTGAATGCATTCCGTTTATTGATTTCTTGAAGGCACTAATTAACTCCAAATAAAGTTTCCACTTCTCACATCATCTACATGTTGTTCATGTTCGCGTCTGAAACACATTGGCACAGGAGCAATTTGTTCAAAAGCATTTTGGAAAAACAAAGGTGTCATTTCAAATTGCTAGTAGTAGTGGAATATGTGAGACAAATACATGGGTCCAATGTTATGCACTGGCAAGCAATCAAGCATCAACTTGACGACTACTGTTTTTCGGCACAATGTACACACACGTCAACGAAAATGCGCTGCTGAAACAAAAAAAAACGTACTATTTTTGGTGGTAGTTTCTCTCGCAAGTGTAACTGCACATATTATAGGAGGTCGTTAACAATAATCTGACAGGAAGAATGTTGAAAACGCGAATGTGAGCTTTGGAGCAAAAGATGAAATAGAAACCAATCAACATATATCTAAATAATTAACATAATGAAGCCTTGTAGAATATCTAAAGCATATGAGGCAGATATTCAAGGCAAGCATTAGGTGCAAGATATAATTTTATTGCTACTGTTACACTGTTCTAAACTGGTCTTTACATGGAGGGCCAGCCAGCACAGTCACCAGAGATTTAAACTTTTAAATGATTGATAGCACTCTTACAGAAAGTCCTCATTCAGTGAGAGGTTTCGTTTCCTTTGTTACGGAATGTCATACTTGTACCTGAAGTGAGCTTTTCACTTTGCGCGTGCAGCGCAAAATTTCTGTTGTCAAGTCCTTTATATGCAGTAGGTTTATTCTACTACAATGGACTAGCTCAAACGAAGGACAGCGAGCTACCGAGAAGGCCAGAAGGCCGAAAACGTGTGTATCACTAACAGGTGCCATAAAAGACTCCATGGAAGGCTCAAAATATGTTCTCAGAATATGTGCACTTCAGGTTACCATTTATCCGATCAGTGCGTAATTTCGTTAAAAATCTATATTCATAGCTATGGTATGCGATAAAGAGAAGGAGTATACGGTTTTCCTCCGTTATCTCCAGCCTGTTCGAGCCCTTTGGTGAAAACGTGTCTCTTACTTTGTGAAGCTTTTTGGCAATCATTCGATAGCTGAAATCAAGCAAATTTCAGGGGCATATTCTACTTCAAATTGCTTTTGTGCACTGTAACAGTCGAGATAAATTTTGTTTCACACTCAAAAATTTCTCGTCGGATACTAAGTTGCATACTTGAACGGTTTGTCCTCACGAATTGTGCGGACCCCCAGCACATCTTCCATTCGTCTCGTCTTCTCGGCGATTGTTGCTCATAGCTGTGGTTTGATTCGAGCATGGCCACTGGCGCGAAATTAATACCGTGATCCGTAGAATATAGGCAGTTACGAAAACATCTGATGTGAAAACAGATATTAATACGGCTGATTAATTCTTCTAACGAACACATCCGCCAAACATGTGGGTGGTCGCCCTCGGAGACGAGTGTATTCTCACGGCGTCCATTCCATAGCTCGTTTTCGCCCGTCTGTCGCCTGAGCTGCGCAAGCCAGCTATGTGTTTGTGAGTGCCGACAAATTCTTAGAAGGCATCGTTCAAGCGCTCTGTGAGCCATTCGAAGTAATCTTGACGTGGTCGAAGTATCAGCCCATGTGTCGCTGCATAACAGAGCGCTGCGAGGACTGTTAAATTGAAAAAATTGGCTCATAATTTGGGGTCCGTTATTTGGTCGGTAAGTTGTTGAGAGGCTCGAATGCGGCCCACGCTGCTTTCCTTCTTTTGTCAAGCTCCTCTTTCACGTTGTTCTCCATATTCAGTGAACGATCAAGTACAAGTACAAACAGGTCTCAGTTATAGAAGAACCATCCAGTATGGTATTTCCTCATAACATCATTGTTTTTTCATGAACTGGGTCCCTATGCGATTTTTTCATGGTTCGACCTCCTTTTCTCGCTTTGTTAAGTTCCTTGAGAATCGTCTGTGCTTCAGTACTTTTTTCGAGAACAAGACAATGTTATCCGCAAAACGAAGGTTCAATGGGAGTTTTCCACTGAGGCGAATGCCCTTCTTGTTCTAATCAAGCGATTTCTTTATCCACTGCAGTACGGCAGTGAACAACTGTGGCGATATAGTATCACCTTTACCAACCCCTATTCCAATGGGCATGGTCGGAGGTCAATGAAAGAGCTGTATTTTTGTGGTAAAGTTCCGATAGCAGTCTGATAAAGCTCTTATTGTAGGACAGATCCACTGCTTGATCGGCAATTGCTGATAGGACTGGCGTTCGTTTAGACGCTATCAAGTGCTTTTTCTTATCTTTTGTTCCGAGTGTTTTTCTTAAGACCACAGCTCAAATTTCAACATGCCCCAACGTTATTTTTGAGTCACGCATGCCGTGTAGTCCCGTTATAGAAAGGCTGACTTATAGAGCCCGATACACGTGATTTCGACGTTGCAGTCTCGTCAGTCGGGCAGTTACTCTTTCTCGTCTTTTGCTAATCACTGTGGGTGCCCCTTCCCCACACTATGAGTTAGCGATGACGAACGTTTTACACTTTATGTCCAGTAAAATTATCACCGAACACAGAGGGTTGTACACTCGATTGCTCGTGGCTAGATATGATATATGATATATATAATATGATATATTGCCATATACTAGCCACGCGCAATCGAGTGTACAACGCTCTGTGATCGGTGATAATTTTACTTTACATAGAGTGTAAAATGTTCGTCATTGCTAGCTCTTAGTGCGGAGAAGGGCACCCACAGTGATTAGCAAAAGACGAGAAAAGTTAACTTCCCGACTGACGAGACTGAAAGGTCGAAACACGTGTATCGGTCTCTATAAGACGAACAAAGAA